>JXWZ01004562.1:0-18554 GCA_000956215.1 Anopheles farauti No. 4 | reverse complement strand
GAGAGAGAGAGAGAGAGAGCGCGCACCGAATTAGACTCTCCCGGTGGATATTGCTGGAACACACGCAGCGGGTGTTTGGAGCGAACGAAAACGAGATTGAGTTTTCAAACTTGTCCTCCGTCAGGATGGGAAGTCGTTGAAAGCTTGGAACGTCTAGGATAAATTGATCCACTGAGTCGTCTCATCTAAATCTTTCTGTAGGAGAGGCTTTAAAACACGTGAGGAAGTACAAATGTGCCTCTGAGCTACGGACTCTGTTCAAGTTGGACGGATTCCTACTATAGAGTAGACTAGTAGCATATCAGTAGAATGACACAGGACGACCGAAGCTCAACAGAATACGTCCAGTTTGCTTTCAGCTTGAGATCCCAGATGGAAATTCCAGAATTAGCGCAACGACGTTGTTTACTCTGCTACTAGTGTACGAGCGTTCGCCTCCACAAGCGCTCAAAACAAGCGCATTAAAACATCAACATTCAGCACAAGGCAGGGCAGGGCGGCTGATGGAGCAAGGTTTTTTTTTGCCTCCCTCCGTTTTATTGCAAAGTCTATCGAACTGCAGCTGCGGTAGCTTTTTTCTCTTCCGATCGACGGTGGGGGATGCCTTGGCCGTGCTGGTTGGATATGCAAACGAGCACAGATTCGTCGCGCGTCGACCGGTGCGCAAACCCCACGGTTACGCGTAATTGACGCGCTATCAGCTTCCCCCGAAACCGATTGGCCCGGCCTGCACTTGTCCTTAACCTGCTGCACCCGCATCTCTGGAGTCGGTATCTGTTACGCAACTTCATTACGGCTCACGTGACACGCATGCGGTAGGCTCGTCTTGGCTGCAGCTTGCTTATCCTAAACTCCTTGACGTTTTGGTACTTTGAGTAGCTGGAAGTCATTACAAGATCGAACTTGTTGGAAATTTTAAGTTTAGCTCCTGAATCATGTCTTATGCTGACGAAACCGAACAAACCATAAAAGATCGTGATCTTCCGCTAAAAAACTTCTAATCTCTTAGAAACCAGGATACAATCTCGTACGTCCAAGAGCGCTGTGTGCCCCCAAAAGAAACGAACCCCCATTTCTGTTCTATTTAATTTACCAACGTTTTTTATTACTGTTTTTCTGTCGCTCCACCGCTTCCACGCGGTGTTTCCGTAACGAACGCAACGCACCCTTAATACAGTAGCACCGGGGGCCAGGCCGTTCCGGCGTATCTTGGCTATAGTTAAAACACGTTAAATTAACACCGACAATCGCAATCGCTGCCCTCCGCTTGTATGTGCGCCGATTTGCATTATCGCCTAGGATATATTTTTTGTGTTTTAGATGATTTTTATTAGTTTTTTTTAACTTTTTTTTCGTGGTTTTATCTTCGTCTCAGTTTCATTTCCCGCAGGTATATCCTGTTAACTTCTCGTATGGTCTCCGCCACCGATTCCACTCAGGGTATGCGGTTTCGGGGGAGGAGTTTACTAATGATTTGTGTTGTAACTAAGTCTCGAACAAAAAAAAACGTAACACAAGAAAATTAATCACCCTTCTACAATAATAATAATAAACAATTTAAAAATTGTGTATGTGTGTGTATGTGTGCGCTTGTGTGTGCGTGTGTCTGTGTGGTGTTCGTGTGTGTGTGTGTGTGTGTGGGTGTGTGCGTGTGTGTGTCTGTGTTGCGTTCGTGTGTGTGTGTCTGTGTGTATGTGTATTATTTACATCTAATTGTGAATCAATTTTGTTCACTACCACCTCCACCTCCACCTCCACCACCAGCACCGCCGCCACCGTCACCGTCTCGCTCGTCCAGTATCGTGCAGACGTACGCGGCCATATCGCACGTGTCCGCCTGCTCGTCCCCGCCGCCATAGCGCTGAAGGAAGTCGGTCGCGAGCAGCTGCTCGTAGTTGGCACGCTGCTGGTACTTCTTCTGCAGGCAACTGCTGGTGAATGCGTGAAACTCGGCAGTGAACTCCTCCGAGTCCGGGGCGGCCGATTTCGGCAGCCGGGGCGGATCGTCCTTCACGACCTGCTTCAGCTGCTCGAACGGCGTCCGCCAGGTGGCGTACGGGAAGCGGCCGGTCGCGATTTCCACCATCGTGATGCCGAGCGACCAGACGTCCGATTTGATGTCGTAGCCGGCAGTTCGGCTGCCGGAGCCCGGATCGATGCGTTCCGGTGCCATGTACGGTTTGCAGCCCGCGTCGATCGTTTTCGCCACCGAGTCCACCAGGTAGCCTGCCGGAAGATGAGTTGCAAATCAAACTCCAGCCCTGGTTGTCCACAACCGCCCCTTTGTCTGCGCCCACTTACCGGAGATGCCAAAGTCGCACATCTTCACCTCACCTCTCCGGTTCATCAGGACGTTCGACGGCTTCACGTCCCTGTGGATCACCCGCAGCTCCGTGTGCAGATAGTGCAGCGCGCGTACGATCGCCAGCGCAATCTGCCCGAGAATGCGTTCGGGAATGGTGCGCCCCGGGCGCTTGTACACCACCGGATAGAACTTGTCCACGCTCGTATCCATCACCTCCATGCAGATCCACACGTCACCCTCGCGAAACAGCGCCCCGTAGAACTGGACCGTGTGGCGGCAGTCGCTCGCCCGCATCGACACGTCCAGATCCATCAGCAGACGCTTCTGCTCCTGTGACTGGACGCCACCGCCGGGGCCACCGGCCGCCCCCATCCCGCTCGTCACCGTGATACGTTTCACCGCCATCACCGTGCCGGACGGCTGATGCAGCATCTTCTCCACGATACCGTACGCACCCCGGCCAAGGTCGGCCAGTTTGCGCAAGTGATCCGCCTCGACCACGAACGACCGTTCGCCCACCGTCAGTGTGCCGCGTTTGTCGAGGTTGCGCGGCGTTGCCCCTTCGGACCCACCGTCCGGCACGGTACTACCGCCGGCCGCACCACCATCGTCCAGCTTCACCTTCAGCCCCGGAGCTTTCCGGTGCTTCATGTTTTGGGAACAGCAGCTGCACCAGCGGTAGCAGCAGCAACAACCAACCGACAACAGACAACACACCAAACAAACAAAAAACACCTTGTTGCGAGCCTCTCTCTTCGCACTAGATTCACTCGAGTTGGTGAAATTGTTGCACGGGCCCCTCTCGACACCCCCGCGAAATTTGTCATTACCCACACGCGCACACACACGCACAAACACAAACACACACGCACTGTATTGCCCGTCCCGACCTTCGGCTGTCATCAGCGTCACACGAGCTGTCACCTGCTGCGGTCACAACTGGCATTTTCGGACCAAGGTGACTGGTGCGGAGATACTATTGGCATCCGAAATGTATGCAATCAACAAAAACCGACTGCTGTACAAGAACTAGATTCACAGGATGTTTGAGGGTTGTTCATAATCGGACATGTACGCAATCGATTGTTATAAAAACTAAAGTCAAATTTGAATAGTAAATGATAAAATTTAAAATAAGTTTCGATTCAAGCAAAACGATTCAATTTTAAACGCAAAGTTCACGAATTTTAATACATTTATCTACATATTGCAAGTTCATTTTTCGAGTAATCTTCTGGAACCAAACATGTATGAAATAAATATTTATGTCTCTCTGAACACACCACAATCTCCATACACCATATTCTCCACATACTTGGAGAAACCTCGCTCATGTACCAGCCTTGGCATTGTTCACTCTTCAATGGTGGTAGCAATGTGTGTGTCAAAATTGTCAGTTTCGCCAAATTAGGCGAAACCCTCGAACGCGAAGCGTTTTTATTGAATTTTTTTATTTTTAATATTTTTGAAAATATTTGTATTAACACTTTCAGCACTAGGCCTACAATTGTAAACATTTCTTCCTTTCTATTCGTTCGAAAGCGATAGATAAACAGGAACAATCGCTCTCATGGACAGCAAAATTCATCAGCCTGATCTTATCGTATTAAAAATGCTATCTTTATTAATTTTCAAATATTTTAATTATATTCGAAACCTTTTGGTACAATTTTAGCATGTAACATTCTGAGTTTAATAAAACTTGCCATTCTATTGCTTTAATTTTAAGTGCGAAAGATCAAGAGCAAATCAACATATAATATTTTCCAAATGGAAGATTGCTTCAAAAAAAGCTTATTTTCGAAAAATATCTCAGCACTGTTAGAGAAATAAAAAAAAAAAAAACAAATATTTAATAACTGTTTACAAAAATGAAACATGTTACATTGAAAAACAACATCAATGTAATTTTTTACCACTAAGCAAGCGAAGCGTTTATGAAGCGTTCTGCGAGCGTTTTTATTCATTTTTGCTGCTGGCCACGAATCCATTAGCGCGACCATCGCCTCATCATCTTCTGCGTTTTTGCCTGTCGCCACCATCTTGCTCGGACAACACCGTTTGACAGCTCTTTTACAATTTGGATTCCGCAACTGCACAGCGTGCTGCGGTAGAATGCCTCCGAAGAAGGTAATAATTTTGTAAATTTTCCTTCGTGTACTTACGTTTTGGTGATCAGCGTGTTCCGCGTGGAGTATTTGTTGGTGAGGGTGTTAAGTAGTGACCGGTGGAAGCAGAAAATGCGGCTAGCGGCCCGACCGCTCCGCTGTTGCCCGGCGAGCACGTGGCAAACTTTGTGGATGTTTCGCCATCGTTGTGGCGGCGGAAATATATTGCGATAGTGCATTGGAAGACGACCATCGCCTTCCCATTGTCGGTACTCAATCAACCACGGACTCGTGCCCTCAACCTTCAACTCTCCTCGTTCGAAAACAACGTGGTCTGCGATGCTGCTGCAAGTAAACTAACCACACTTTTGGCGTGTTTTTTTTCTCCCTTTCCCTCTCCAGCAAGTGAAAGGTAAGAAGAAGGAGGGCACGGGCAAGAAGTCGGCCGCGCCGGCCCCGCTCGCCAAGAAGACGGTACGAGTGGTGAAGAAAGTGGTCAACCCGCTGTTCGAGCGCCGCGTTAAGAACTACGGAATCGGTACGTTTTAAGCATCATATTGCCTTCATGTGTTTGTGTAGAAGGTCGTGATCTAATGCGTCTCATTTCCCATAAAAAAAACAGGTCAAAATGTGCAGCCGAAGCGTGATCTGTCGCGGTTCGTGCGCTGGCCGAAGTACATTCGCATCCAGCGTCACCGTGCGATCCTGCAGAAGCGCCTGAAGGTGCCGCCACCAATCAACCAGTTCACCCAGACGCTGGACCGTCCGACCGCCCAGCAGCTGTTCAAGGTGCTCGACAAGTACCGCCCGGAGAACCCGGTCGCGAAGATCCAGCGCCTGAAGGCTAAGGCTGAAGCGAAGGCTGCCGGTAAGGAAGAACCACCAAGCAAGCGTCCCCTTGGCGTCCGTCAGGGTGTCAACACGGTGGTGAAGCTGGTCGAGCAGAAGAAGGCCCAGCTCGTCGTCATTGCGCACGACGTCGATCCGATTGAGGTAAGAAGGCGTTCGGTTTCCACGTTTTGCGCTTTGTTTCGCTTCTGCAACATAATGCGGTGTGCTTTTCACATGATGATAGAATTTCTTCAACCGATTCTATGTGATGATAACCCCTTCACGTTGACATTATTTATATCTGACTGGAGCACACCTTTCAAATAATAACTTATGCGCGGACAAAGTGCCCTTTTTCACACCTTTGCTAATATAATAACCTTTCCCTCTGCTTTTTTTTCTAATCCAGCTCGTGGTCTACCTGCCGGCACTCTGCCGTAAGATGGGCGTCCCGTACTGCATTGTGAAGGGCAAGGCGCGCCTCGGCACGCTCGTCTACCGCAAGACGTGCACCTGCCTGGCACTGACGCAGGTCGACAACAGCGACAAGGCGAACTTCGCCAAGCTGGTCGAGACCGTGCAGGCGAACTTCAACGAGCGGCACGAGGAGATCCGCAAGCACTGGGGCGGCGGTCTGCTCGGACCGAAGAGCATGGCCCGGCTGGCCAAGCTCGAGCGCGCCAAGGCGAAGGAGCTCGCCCAGAAGAAGTAGGTTTACAAAGAGACGGGCACGACACTTGAACATCTCGATTGAGAGAGAGAACCGAAAGTGTTTGCTGATCGTGATGATTTGTGGCGAAGAAGATGAAACTATAAAAATAAAAAACCAACCTGTACGGGTTTGTTCAAAATATTTGAGTGTTTGTTTTCGTATGATTTGTTTAACGCTTCCGAATTTCGAATGCTTCAGCATGTGTCGCATAATTAACATTAGCCCTGTAACGAAATATCTTGGATTTGTGTTAAATGAGTTTAACGAACTTTAATTCCTACAATTAAAACATTGAGTATTAAAATTCACCCTTTTTGTGCTACGCGATTTGTGCATTGAAAGTGGAATCTATGTTGGAAAATCAAACTAAAATAGCCTTAATTTTAGTCTTCTTCTTTCGTTAAAACAGTTAGTGTTTATCATTATTATTTATTTATTTATCTTTAAATCCGTACCAAAATTATTCATCAAACGTCTCGATAGATACACTTTTATCATACAACAACCATTCTTTGGCTTACGAATGTATTAACGGAGGCTTATTACTCCTTAAGTGTTTTTCTTTTGACTATTTCTGAACGGATGGATCTGTACTAGACTTTCATTCGGATATTACAATGTGGTACAAATAAACGAAATCAAGACAAGCGAGATGATCAAGTAAGACAGCATCTGGGTAAACCTGCTAAACATTGGCACATTTGTTTAATTCTCACTCGTCAAGCTCGGCGTATTTTCATCCTACAAAATTCCAGCCCGTAATTGCTACTTTGTTGGTCCGTGTATTGTACGTTTTAATATTTGCAATTAGTATCCCCGTCTCGTTAATCGGAATCGAATCGAACCTGAACCCGGCCGGACCGGTTCGCGCTTGTCCATCCCGGGCGGGGAACCTCCGCACTCCATTTATGATGCAAAATTTTGCTCGTCTTCTTCACGAGGGTCGCGCGTGAGAGAGAGAGAGAGAGAGAGAGAGAGATAGAGTTGTGAGAGATAAATAGCGAAGAAGCAAAACTGTGCTCCTGCCTGCGTTTGGTTTGGTTCCATTTCTTTGGCGATCGGTGGTTTACCCGGACGCCGGGGTTGTCCGTCCGCTTGCCTCTAAAACACCGCTAAAAAGAGATATCCTGACCGTATGGGGTGGAAAACGTTTTCTTGTCTGCCTGCTGTTGCGGTTTTCCCTCGTCGGTTGGAGCGCGTTTGCTCGGTCGTCTCATAAAAGTGGTCGGTCACCCTCCTTCCTTCTTGCTTCTCGCACGCCTTCACCCGCCTCCACCCAGCGCGACCATCAATCTGTCCCCGAGGCGGCCGGGAACGCAATTCAACATTTTTCGAATAGTTCTCTGTCACGTTGCCGTTAAGGTTGCTCCAATTAGAGCGCAAACTGCGGCCACAGCGGAACGCGACGTGCGGGGCGCGGTGTATCGCGACGCGAAGGTTATGATCATCCCCGCGTTTGGTGCGCGGGTCCGGGAAAAAGAAAGCCAGGGAAGAAAGAAACAATAATGAAAACAAGCAGCCAACGAACGTACAGGCGGCAGCTTCGTTCGCTAATGGCGGCCTGATACGGTGGTCTCCGGCGGGTTTGAGGTTGGGATCACGGGACGGAACGTCCGACGCAATGGCGGAGCGGGCGCAGGCACGTTGATTTGAAATCGTAACGGTACCCCCGGGGTGACACGGTGCGTGACGACACGTGTCGTTGCTCCTGAATCAATCCGCTCGGCGCACTATTGGTCTCCCCGGTGCCGCCAACCCGGGTCGGAAGGCTGCTGCAAGCGAATAATGCGTCAACACCAGTACCTACCTAACAGCGAACCACCGAACAGGATGAAGATCAGATCGCAGTTGTACGTGAGCAGATAGGCGATAATGTTACTGCCGGCCATTGCTCCAAACCGGCCGGTCATCAGTATCAGGCACATCGCCATTGCCCTAATTCGGTGTGTGCGGTCAGTGCATACACATCCGCGGCCAAGTTGATAGACGCATAGACCGATGCGTGCGTGCGTGTGTGTGTCGGGGGTTGGATGATGAATTAAATATTTGCCGGGTGGAAGGGAAACAAAATGCAACGGTAGAAAGTATTATTCGGTCGAGTTTGGTTGAAATAAATTCCGATGGTGATAATTATTTTCGAGGGCAGCGGTTTTTGTTTTTATGGACCAGCGCTGGGGCCAACGCGGGGAAGAGGTGAAGGATAGGCTTTAACGCCGGTCTCCACTGGAAGGTACCGGAGCAAGAGAAGTACTTTATTTTTACTCTGTATAGTTAGCCCAAAAAAACGTTATTTAATAAGGGGAAATTTTAGAGATATTGGACTTAAAAAACCTCATTATACCCCGAAGAGTACACGATGTCCAATCTCTAAATACGTCTTTGACTATTACGTCTAAATACGTTTTTGATTTTGTCTAAATACTAACTGACTATGAGACTAAGCAGCCGTTTTGGTGTTAGAAGTTTTGCAATCATTGTATCGCTCAGAAGTACTCTAATTTTTCGAAACGTCCAATCACTGAGTACGCCTTAGAACTACAAAAGACTGTTTAGTCCACTGTTTAGCCATTTCGTGGTTTGAAATTTTGAATAATTACATCCTACTGAAATTGAATACCCTAGTATCCCAATGTCCAATCACTAAATATGACCTGAAAGTACGTTTTCCATTAATTATTACAAGTTTAAGTAGTAGTTTCATAAACGCAGGTTTACAAGAATCAAAAATCTTGTAGAATCAAGAAACAAGAATCTTTGCATAAAGCATCTAATTTGATATTAAATACGGATTCTTTAGAGCAAGTTCATGCAAGTTTTTTTTTAGCGATATTGCGTCCGAAAAAAATTTTCTGCTCCTAACTCCGCGTTCAACGACTTAGACCGCATGGATAAAAAAAAACAAACGGGACACCTATGGCGGACGTGTGAGGTTTCAAGCATCGATCACACACGCGCACGCCGAGAGATAGGGCCAAGGCTAACAGCAAGTAAAACGGCTCAAATTGGCACATAAAAAAGAAACAAACTCCCCGGCAAACCGAGCCCGATGATTGCTATTACAATTTTGACTTCGCCCGTTTTCACTCCTGGCCCGGTTTCAGGTGTTGGCGCGGTGCATTAAGGGCCCTTTCCTTCCGCACGCGGATGATGAGTCGAGGCTAATCGGAAGCGGGCTCGGGCCGTGGGCTAAAGCGTAGCTAAACCTAATCGACACCTCGTTCATCTCTCTTCCCGCTTGGCGTGCCGTTTCGCGGGCGAGCCGCCGCGCAGGGTTGGTTGGCGAATTAGTAAAGCGAAAGAAGAAGAGCGGGGTGAAGGAGAGGTAAGGAAAGAAAAAAAAAAAGAGCTTACCGGTAATTAGTCGGAAATAGGTCGACCGATATTGCACTTAGGACGCCACCGAGGCAGCCAGATGAGACGAACGCAGCGATCAGTATCAGCGTCAGATAGAAATCGGAAGTCCACAGCACGGCGAGCCCGCAGATGCCGCACACCACGAACCAGCCGTCTGCCGGTGGTGTGAGTCAGTGCCGGTCGTCGGTTGTCGATGTGTGGGAAACAGAAAACGGAGTAGCGTCAGCAGCAAAAATGGCAACAGCCATACACAAAGCGAAACAGAGGGAGAGAGAGAAAGAGAGGGGGAGAGGGGGGGGGGAAGGGGGGAAATGAAAACGTGCGTTGCGTTTGGGCACTGGGAACAACAACAAAAAAATGGCGGAGCGGCGGGCGGGCGTGTGCCGGATTCGATCAGTATAATTAAGGCAAACACAGCAACAGGTGGATGGGGAGGGAAAATCGCGTAGAATCGCGTCGACCACCAAGGGCCGATAGGGGTGCGGGAGACGAAAGGGCGGGGCGGGGAAAGAGAGATTTTTCCCTGCCGAGCGAGAAATGGTTCGATTTAATGTTCGTCTCAAAAGCGCGGCGGAAAACGGCGGATGGTGTGAAAGGCGGGTTGCTATCGTCGTATGTGGCAGAAGCGGTTGGAAATTGAAAAGCGTCCTGTATGGGGGGAGCTAGCTGAGCAGGAAGTTTCTGGCTTTAGGTCCTCCCAAGATCCGAGATCTCAAGATCTTTAGAGATCAACCCGCTAGAAGCTCCCCCCAAAAAAAAAACGGCACCTAACGGCTCGACTTACTCAGTAGCGCCTTCTTCCCAACTCGGTTGATGATGAACCCGTTCAGGATGTAGCACGCGAGAAACACGACACCCATCGCGGACGTGATGAGGAAGATGTTCGCGTTGATCGTGATCGGACACTCGGCGTCCTGCTCCTGGCCGGTGGCCCGTGCCGCCGTTTTGTTCGCGCGCATCAGCGCGATCACGTCGCACAGCTGCATGTCCGGATGCTGGACGTACGTGTTGAGGATGTCCGGCACCCACAGGAACAGCCCGGACGAGGTCGCGAAGATGCCGAACATCAGTACCGCCGCCTTGAGCGTGTGCCACAGCAGCGGCACGCGGAACAGCGGCACCGTCTGCTCCCAGAGGTATCGCAGCCCGAGGTTGGTCCGACGTTCCAGCTCGTCCGCGTACGCACTGTCGATCGCGTCCAGGGTGATCGACTTGACGGGGAATGTCTGCCGGGGTGGAGAAAGAGGCACGGGGCCGTTAGGGTGCCGTATGGACGTGGGAAGCTCGTGGCGTTTGGAACAATGGTTCGCTCATTAGCCCCGAGAGTACCGGAGTTCCCATGTCCAATTACCGGGCCGGTTCATCATGGCGCTCGTCAGGGCATTTCCCGACCAGAGACGGGTGGATTCCCACCGGTGCCCCGGCTAAATGTACCAGCTTCAGCTACTTACGTGCGCGGGTTTGCCCCGATTGAGGTGATAGATTTTCGCCAAAATTTGCACCACTTTCTCCCGGTCGCCCCTGGTGAGCAGAAACTTTCCACTCTCGGGCAGGTAGAGCAGCCCGGCGATGATGAGGATGAGATCGAGCGAGCAGAGCAGCAGGTAGATGCGCCACATCGAGTAGCGCATGCCGAACAAGTAGAACTCCACCTGCCCGTCCAGCGGTATCACCAGCCAGGCGAGCGACGGCAGGAAGATCAACCCGATCGCCATAAACATGGCCGCCCAGGAGATCACCTTCGCGCGGGACGCCTCGCCGTGGAACTCGGCCAGATACGCGTAGGATGTGGCCGCGTTACCGGAGACGCTGCGGAAACCAACCATACCGCGCCATTAAGCACCGGACAAACTCGACTCCCCCGAGGGCGCCTGGACAGGAGAACAAACTTACAACATCCCGACGACAAACCGTGCCCCGATCAGCACCCAGACGTGTGGGGCGAAGGTGGACAGGATGGAGGTGATGAGCGCACCGGACGTGGCCAGCAGTAGTACGCTTCGTCGGCCCCAGGTGTCGGAGAGGAACCCCCAGACGTAGGAGCTGCACACGACGCCCAGGAAACCGGCGCCATTCAGCACGCCTTTGTCGCTGAAAGTGAGCTGCAGGTCGCACTCGGCCGCAGAGATGATGAAGCCGATGTTGACCGTCTCGTTGACGACGCTCATCAGGCAGAGCCCGGTCACGAAGAGCAGCACCGTATGGAACCAACCTTGCCCGGCGACGTCCAACGCCTCGGCGTACGTGTGGACCGAAACGTTCGGACCACCGGCGCCATTACTGCCGTTGAGCTGCGCCGCATCGATTACAACCTCGGCTTCCTTCTGCTTCCTCGCGGTGCTGTCACCTGTCAAGTGTGGAAAATAGAAAGCACGAGGTGAGCGGTTTGGGCAAGGATCATCTGGTCCACCGGCCGAACCGTGCCGGATCAACGCTTCCGGTTCGACATTTAGCGATTGCTAAACCTGTCAAAGGTTTACGCTTAGATCCGGAATCCGAACAGGTTGATGCCCTTTTATGCCCGTTTGATTGTTGATGCGCTTTTCGTTTGCCTGTTGATAGCGTGATGACGTTCCCGAAAATGGGGTGTATTTTCTTGAGAAACCAGGCGCGAAGGGCGGCGGGCAAGTATTTCATCGCGCACCAGATAAGCTCCGGCACTGCGCCGTGGAACTTTGGAAAACCGGCAAACTAAGCGTGCGGTTGCTAAGAAGCACTCACAAGCTGTCACAATTACGTCCTCCATGTTTGAATTGGACTACCGGTTTTTGATTAGTTTTCGCTAATTTGGAGTGTGTGGAATCCCGCACTTATCCGCAAAGACAACAGGCCGAGCCCGTTGCAAGCTTCTGCCAACTCCGAGCCGACCGCAAGATAAGCCGGATTAGTGCACTCCGGCTACGGCTATCTCCAGGCACTTCTGCTAGCCGCGTGGCAAACAGTCGTAAAACCATCGGACATTGTTTGCCTGCAGAGCACGTGCGAGTTCGCACTCCTATCCCCGGTTACTCGAGATGAGAAGTACACCACGTGTTTTTTTTTATTCGTTTTGTTTTTGAACACAGACATTCAATTACGCACTGCTTCTAGACGGCGGGATCCTACCACTATCTTCGCTGCGTTGGTCCGCCGGCTGGTGCATCGTCGTGCAGGGTTGGTGGATATCTGCTACTACTGCCAAACGCTGTTAGCAGAGCCTGAGGGAACACTGAGAACAACGGCAGACAGATGCCCCAGACGGTGCTACTCGTGTCAGCGTCCCGTGCCAAACTGGCGCGCGGCCCCACGGATAGTCGCAGTATAAAGGATGACTTACGCGTTCTAGTCTGAGGCCGTCACCACCCCGGGTCCACCTTCCCTTTCTCTTGCAGTTGCTACTGCTGCCTCCCAGCGCTGTGGGAGAACCGCTGACAAGTGGGGTTTCTATGCAAGCACAGTGCGTGCTGCAGCAAGAGTTGCATTCGAAAACGTGTGCTAGCTCAAGCTGATTACTACTTGTAGTTGTCTAATAAAATCCGTGGAGGTTGTACATTAGTTGACGAAATCAAACGTCAATTTATCGGAAATAAAAGTTGCTTTCACAACTCCTTGTATATACTGTAGGAAATTACGCTCCATTCGCTAGAGTACATGCACCTCTTGTTACGCCTTGTACTGTCCTATTGCAACGTACAGAACCTGCGACGGCCCAGAAGTGGTATCTGCCGTTTATTCTGACAATCGAACGACGAAGTGTAGGCGAGTGAAAGTGTTGGCTGACGTTATCGTATCAGTGCTAATGGCCGCCGGCAGACGCTATCAAACGATCGATCATCGACCGGCTTTGTAGGGCAACGATCTGGGTTGTCCCGGATGCGTCCGTCCACTCGATGGCGATACGTTGCGCTCGATGATCATTTCCTCCTCATTCTCAGACTTTCTGGGTGACACGGTGGAGCGTACCTTCCTGAATCGAAAAGCTGATATTTAACGGCGGCCACAGGAGGCCCGTGCGCGTGTCTTCGCTTTTCGGGGGTGCTTGGGACCGCCTGTGCTTAGCTGTTTTGCTTGCCTGATAAAACTCGGCCGGGCACGAAACGAACAAACCTTGCCACACTTCAGGAAGGGGGGAAACTGCTGGGGCTGAGCTGAAGAACACTCTGTTTGCGCTCTGCGTTTTTTTTCGCTTTGCGTTTTGTTCTCTGTCCCATCAAACGCGAATTCATTCTATTTTAACACACTCTCCACTACAGTGCGTCAAACGCAAAACCGGACGCTTTAGGAAAGGTGCCAGTTTTTGCCAACCCGAAGCGAATACCTTTTATTTTATTTAAATACAAGTAATTACAAAAATAAGTTCATAAAAATTGTCTCCAAGCGGCACAATCAACAAAAAAAAAAAAAAACAATTGCCAGAATTTTGCAACCACAAACAGAACGTTAAACAAATCAAACTATCAATAGATTCATATTTATAAAGCGAAACAATTCGAGTAAAGTCGCCACATCTCTTACATGAGTGCACGAGTTAGAGAGAGAGAGAGAGAGAGAGAGAGAACACTAAACCGAAGCTAAACCTGTCTTATGTTGTTTTACAAATAATAAAAATAAACAAAAATCAGCTTAACTGTCCGACTTTCCTTTTTGGCTGCCAAAATTCTGGCATTTGCTACACTTTTGCATAGGAACATTATTCTGTTTGGATATTCAAACATCGATCGCAGAGCTGCTCAACTTCGACGTGTCTGGATTTGCGTTTGGCGCACTGTATCTTAGCGGCATTCAGTGTTTGCTCCACCAGCCAGAAACGGAACGAAGAACGAAGCGACTTAAGGTAGGAAAGCAGTAACAAATCTGGGGGAAAAAAAGAGTTGACATCTCCACCGGCGAAGCACCCGTCACAATCAGCAACAGCTGGTGGGGGTTTTTTGCGTGCTGTTATCTATAAATGGGCAATAAATCAAAAAGTCCGGCCCATCCGATCCGGGCACACATATCCAAATGTAACGGGCACTTGATGTCCGAGCGTTTGTGCTGTTCTCCTGCTCTCTCCCTGTCTACCTTACTCGCTCATGCTGATCTTCATCGCAGATCTGACGAGTGTGCTAGTGTTTGTGTCCGGTGGACAGAATGGGGCCTCTGCTGCCTCAAAATAGGTTGACGCAGAGCAGGAACGTGCGGCGGTGTTGGAGCAAGGAATTAGAAAGACATACGACTGCCCACTGTTATCTCGGCATTATCCAGGTATCGGAGTTGCTAACTGATCTGAAGCACAACCCGCTAGAAGTTCGTTAGTTTTATTCGAGTTTTGCGGTAGCAATAGCTACCAGATAAATGGCAGATTTGAAAGAAATTAAGTCTAGTATTAGAAATTCGGCTAGGTCACAGTCCAGAAATATCAGCTTACATCTAGTTTACGTCTAGTCACACAAGCAAGTTGATAAGCGAAATTCTTTCTCCCTCGGCTAAAGGTTCAAGCGGAACGGCGACAGGCGAGCTTTCCAACGCTGGACACGCTAGCTTTTATAACTGGTATCACATTTTGTTTGCAGCCCAACTTTCGTCAGCGGTAGTTTTCGACACAGACGAATTAAATTATCCATAAACAGCAGCAACATATGCGCATATTAAGTCTAATATACTACCGGCGTAGTCGAGCTCGATATTATTAGCCAGACTTACTTAGTGTGTACATTGCATCTGGATGAGACTGCGGCCGGGAGCTGGAAGCAGTTGTTGTTATGTTTTATATTTTTCAGTCCAATTTAATGGTGCCTAGTTGCTTACGCCCGGGCACTAAAAATGGTAGCCGATCGTAAGACACGTTCACCGTTATCTGCGCGTACCTGGTGCGTAACATACGATCGAACACACGCGCCCATACGCGCCCATGCCGATTCCTTCTGGCTGTTCCGGAAGACTGGATTGCCAGTCGCGGGCTCGGTATGCCGGTCAGCTAAGAATCCATTTGGAGGTGCGTGTTGCTTGCCACCCGGTGCGTTTGGCGAACCAGTCCGAGTCCCGGGAGCGGCGGGCAGCGAGACACAGTTAGGAACGCTTCCGAAAGGCCCCGGTGCCTTCGGTTGCGGCCCGTGCGCGGTCTTCCGTTGCGCTGGCCGTGCGTGCCCTTGTTGCTTCAGCCGTAACAGGTGTATCGGAGCGCTTGATCCCCTTCCCCGGAGACTGCCCGACTGAACGACGAGCGTAGAATGTTGATGATCCAGTAGCCACGGGTTCAGGTTATCTAGTTCCTATCCCCCACCGCATGGTCAGTCTGGCGCGATGGTGTCACGGCCGAAGGACAGGAAGATAAGGGAGGCGACGACGCGAACAGAGGCACGCAGCAGCAAAACAAGGCGAAACGAAGCAAGACGCTCCCCGATAGGCGACCCGTTGGCTAACGCAAACAAACGGAAGACATCCTTAATGAGACACTTACCGTACAATAGAAAGGCGTCTGGGAATGTATGACGGACCGACCTAGTTGGGCTTACAAAACTGTCGTCCGTGTGCAAGCGCCGGGACGAACGGGGAAAGAACGCCCTGAACACACGCACCGGTTTTGTGCGAACGGTGCGCTGGCGAGAAAGTAACAGGTCGAATGGCGACAGAACATATCTTGCAGGCACCTGAATGCGCGGGGCTGTTTGCGGGTGGTCAAGAATGTCGTACATAAATGTTTGAGAGGTGCGTGTGAGGTGGTAGCATTCCCCAAAAAAAAACAAAAAAAAACAAAAAACTAAAACCCCAACGATCGGGACGTTAAGTTCTTGGTCCTGGGATCCACATGTCAGTAAAACTTACCACGTTGAGCAGCAAATTGTAGCCACTTTCATCCGAAAAACCGTACAACCCGGTCGGCGAGTAGGACGGCGCGAGATAAGCTTATCGGAGAGGCTCTCCCTTTTTCTCCTACTTGCACAGAGAGACACACATACACACACACGGACGTACGGCCGGGAAAGCGTTCCGGGGAGAAAGCGCGCACATCTCTTCGGATCGGTTCTGCGATCGCTTCTCACCAGCGGTGCTTGTACGCGCATGTGTTGGTATTTTTGGGTGGTGGGTAGGGGGCGGGTAACCTCTCCCCACATGCACGGCTCCACCACCGGCAGGAGGTAAAAGCAAAACGAATATGAAAACTATTCACAAGCCGCACCAGCACCATCGTCCGTCATAAGTTCGCTGCGTCTCGTGCTGTCTCGCTCGCGCGCCCGTGCCTCACCGGGGCACTCCTGCCTATTATCGCCATGTGTTGATCGCCCTCCGCTCCGCCGTGGCCCACACCCGGCCGGCGATGCTTCGTACCGCCGCGGGAAGATAGTTTTTCATCGCCTCGGAAGAAGGGCGAGCGCGTGAAAGAGAGATCGGACGATCGGCAAACCTGCTGCCGGCGTTCCCGTTGAGTGCCTCGTCCGGTGTACGTCCGGACTTGATCGGGGGCTCCGGTTTTTTTGTTTCGGGCTTGCGACTACGTCGGGCTCCTGGGGCTGCTCGGTTAGACATTCCCCGATCGACACTGCTCGCGACAGCACGGCGCGCCTCGTAGTCGCAGCAGCGTGCGCCAGTGTATCAGAACCGCTCTGAACGTTGGACCTGTTTGTTTTTTCCGGTGCATTTGTCTTCCATTGACAAGTAAAAAAAAAATTAACATAAAAAACCTAAGGAAAGGGTTCTTGTCGCGTAACGAAACGGAAAAGCGGAAACGAGAAGAGGCACCCGCAGTGGGCGCATAGTTTCGGTAGTGAGTACTCGGTCGGTGCCAGTGCCTGCTCGCTAAACCATGCCCAAGAGTTGTTGCGCCTAGCGCCTGACATCGATTCCCGTTTCGAAGATCTCCAGAATCCACGTGGACGCAAACGCGTGCGGTACAGGTGTGCGTGTGTGTGCGTGTGTGTGAGTGTATGTGTGTATGTTTGTGCGTAGGCACTTTGTTCTGGGGCGTGAGCGGGAAAAGCGCGTTGCAGGAAGTCACCACTGCGCTCGCCGGGCGGCAGGTGTTGTCTGCGGAAGTTTAGTGGAGAGGATGCGAGCGCTGTAAGAACCTCAAGTTGTATACGAACGTACAATCAATTCCGTCACTCAACCCGAGCACCAATATCACAACGATCTAGCGCAAGTTCGAGCAAGTTCGAGCAAGTTCGAGCAGGTTCCCGGCAGCAACGGGACAGGTGTGCGGTGCATTCTGAGCACAGGTAGGTGCGCAGCCCGGCGCCTAACGCCCTCAGTAGTCTCGTTTCGAATCAAACATTGCAGTCATTTACGCGCGTACGTTCGAACTTCATCCGGAGGTACCTAAGAGCTAGAACTAGCTGCAAATGCACTCCAACAGGCATGTATTGATATCGCGATGTTGCATCTCGTCGTAACTTATCTGCCCTTGCACCAGGTGCCAGCGATAGTCGATCTTCCGGATCGTCGAGCGCACGTTTCGGACCTTGCGCGTCCATTGCAAGTTCGCCGTCGCCGTCGCGAAAACTCGTACGAACTCTTCGTCATCCACTCCACTCACTTTCTCGTGGACTTTCCCGCTGAATGCCCGCACGGGTTGGGAGGCTGGGAGGGAAATGGGATGAATTCCAGCACCGCAAGAATGCGGTCCGCGTCCGGCCCGGTAGCGCGCCCGTCCGGTCAGGCGATTGCTCGACCGCAAACGAGGTGCGCGCGTGCTCGATCGTCGCCCGCGTTTTTGCTCCACCGATACCATATTTTGCACCCCGCTTGCTATCCAGTCTCTCGCTTCCTCGTTCGCAGCGGGGTTGGTGCGGCAACGGAACTGCAAGTGCATCGCTCGGATGCTGCTCCCATGTTTTGTTTCGTCGCCCGTCCGTTCTGCTTCCGTCGCCGCGAACAGGACGCAAACGCACAGGCGAAACGGAGGTGGAAATGGCGAAGATGACACGACAAAGTATGAAGTCGTACAAGAAAACAACACAAAAAAAATACTGCGTGGTTAATGTTGCGTGAGCGAATAACAGCATACAGGACGAATCTTGCGGGCGAGTAGGGAGCGGAGCAGGTAAAAGTAACCGAGCAGCTTCACCGAAGTGCGAATCGCTTCCTCGATGCGCGACTGGTGAAGAGTAGCATCACACATCACACGCACGCAGTGATCTGTGTCAGTGAGCAAGTGGTACTTATGGCAGTGCTCCAGTTTCAGCTCGGTTGAGATCTTCCCCCGTTTGGAACATGGCCGCCCGAGGGCTGGGCTCTAGAACTCGCTGTAACGCAAAGTGGATGAGATGTCACTGGCAAAAATAGCAGC
>JXWZ01004559.1:0-23660 GCA_000956215.1 Anopheles farauti No. 4 | reverse complement strand
AGAGAAAGAGAGAGAGAAGTGGAAAAACCACCAACAGCATCGCCGGCTGGATTTGATGCCGATGGAATTTAAATGAGCCCTCTCACACACACTCACACCTTCCGAAGCCGATGGTAGACGATGGTTTTTTTGTTGCACTCACTTTCAAGCAGTTGTGAGGTGTGAGGCTCGAATTTAAGGAATTTGAATTTATTCTTCCATCCACCGATTTTGATGAGAGTTTTCCGATCAAAAGCCCCCTTGATCCGAAACTGTGCATCTGTGTCAACCGACCGCCCGCCCGTCCGGTTTCGTTTAATCCGGTTTCGACCCGGTTTTAATGTGCGCACAGTCTGTCAGGAATTAGTCACACGCCGTGATTGAATATCTAATGCCGGCAGGTTGGCAGAATATGCATGCCAACGCATTCATGGGCACGGTTCGATCAGTTGCGGGCGCTTGCGTTTGGGTGGACGAGAAATCCTCTGGCGGGCGCCTGAATGTATGCAAACACTTAGACGAATTACGCCGGCCGGGAACTAATCAATTCCAACAGCATTCTCCGTGTGATGGCTCTGCAGTGCCGACGGGTAAACTACGTGCGGAATGCACTGCGCTAATGAATATTGCAAAAACATTATTTTACATTTTACACTTGGATGGTAAATTGTATCACACCATCTAGTAGCCTGTGAGAACGAGACATATGTTTTGGAATGAAAGTTTCGTCGAAATATTTCAAATTTACTCAAAAATAATTTATTGAAAAATATTAGATGTACGATAACATAATAATAATATAAAAGAAGTAAGGTCTCAACAGAGTAATTGGAACAAAGAGTGGTGGAACAAAAGATCACCAATAATTTTGAAATAAAAATAAGTTTCGTGTTCTATGCTATACAAAACTAGAATCACCATATGAATCGAATTCGATGTTTTAATTCAAAATTTCAGTTCTCTTATAATTAAAAAAAAAACAAATAATGTAAAACGAAATTTAAAATTTAAAACAAATTATCTTCCGATTAAATAGTTACAATACAATAAAAAAATTACAATTTATATAAAATGTATTACTTTAAAAAGCCTGATACCAATTAACTTTCAACATTCAACTCTCTCCACACGCTCGATGACATGTCGTTCGTGAACTCTGGTGCCACATTGAATTAATGCCACCGGTAACCTATTTCGTAAAATGGCACGAAATCGGGATTTTCCCAGAGTTGACACGTGCTCATGCAACGCATGTCGACATCAATGCATAAATAAACCCCCGAGCGATGCAAAACGATGGAACGGTGGAGAACGAAAGGCCCTGCTGCCAATGGGACGCACCAAACTGTTGCATTTCATACAATTATTTAGTTGCCAGTTTCACATGCAACTGTTGATCACTTCATGCAGCAAGTTGGTTACACACACACGAACACCCAACTGGTGATCGAATCTTCTCATCTTTATTTCATGAAAATAAACCATTTTTAGCGCACGCATCTTCCAACGCACGCCAGCTCCTTCACTCACCTGTGACGATTTAATTTACTTGCACAAAATAAATCATCCATTCTGCTGTCATCCATCCGGCTGGTCGGTCAACACTCCGTTCCAATCCAGCTCAATTTTGCTTCCGAGGCAAAAGCACACACCCTCACTTCCCAAGCCGGTGATTGCAGTTTGCTTTGCAGCGACACATGCCACTGCAGCATTGGCTCATCGGGCTTAGAAACTCAATCACACACTCCGAACGAGATCCGTTTAAGATTATGTAGAACAAATTGAAATGAGTATTGATTTTGAATCAATTTACACCACGTTGGCTGGAACGGTGCAAATGGAGTCGTACGCAGGCATACAAGCACAACACCAACACGTTGCCAGCATTGCTCATCTAGTTCTGAATGCGTAGGCCCATCGAGGTGGATTTTCCGATAAAGGGCAACAGCTGCAGGCGAACAGGAAGCAGCAAATTATTCATCAACATGGTATCTGATTGAGATTAAACGAACATTTTTTTTTTGCATGTGAAGATGTTAAACAAATAAATTTCTTAACATTTTTGGTAAAAAAATTAATTCATCACATAATGCCCAAGGAATGTCGGGAAAAATAACATAATTAATGTTGCTACGTTAAAAACTAAACTCATTTAGATAGCTCCCCACACACGTTCGACAGCTGAGATCACATTTTCCCTCCCGTACTGATACTATCCCGTCTGCTGTACCGAACTCAATTAAAACTAACCACATTCGAAACCACGACGTATTATTTTTAATCCCCTGTCTGCTAATGAACTTTTGCCGACCGAAATCCTTCACACGCGCCCCTGGTGTTACAATCGCTGTTTGGAAAACTTGTGCACCGAGCAAATCCAACGCGCCGGGCATTCGCCGCCCAACCATTCGAAATGAATTCCGAACAGGGCGCGCCATTTCCGAGCACATTATTTATATTATATCACAGGCTCGGGCTCGAGAACCGGAGCGTATCGGCCCGTATCGACCCGGTACGCATTTTGCACCAGCCGCCCACCGCTGCTGGCCAAGCGTTTTCCGTCCGACGGATGCCGGATTTGCGAACAATGCGAACAAACGCACGTACGCAGCATTGTACGGACGAGAGGACCCAATTCCCGACCCCCTGCCCCGTCTTACCAACGCAGCAATGATCGGTTTCCTATCGGGGCATGATGGTGGACTCCTTTCCGTCTATAATTGATGCCGGACCGGAAAGCAAAACCTCTTTATAATGGGAATGCCCAGCCGGACGGCCGGATCCTATCGGTGGTGGGCCGTAAAGATTGAGACGTATCCTTAGAGATACATTTTTGGTGCAGTGGTTCCAGAACGATTGCTTTATCGGTGAAATAATCAATTCATGCGAGAACGCAAACGCTGAGTTGTGAATCTTATTTATGGTTGGACTGCTGTTAGGGATGAAGAACACGTACCTCGGAAAAATTTACTCAAAGCGCCCAAATGTATGCAATTATTGGAATAATAAACGAAAGCTGTTAATATTTTATAGATTATTCAATAGTTAACACCACAAAGGCCGATTTAAAAATAAATAAATGAATGAATAAAAACCCAAATATTTACAGATTAAAGTGTATAGACATTGCTGATATAGATAATATATAATAAAAAAAAACAAAAAAAAATACTTTATACTAATTTGTAGCCTGAGCATTACTTATTCGTACCATTATATCAGAGAACTACATTAATGCTGAATGATAACTTTCAGTAAAGGAAATAAAACTGATTTAGCAAAGCTACTCCTAAAAGCCAAAAAGCTCCTAGCTGCTCTATTATGATTTTCGGCTTGATATTTTTACAATTATATAAATGATTAGTTAAAACAAAGTATAGCTCCTAACGAAATTAAAATGCGAAAATATTGTATTGTTAAAGAAAAATATGTAAATAAAGAAAATTTTAATAATATCGCTATAAAGACTTGGTATAAAGTTTAGTATAATGCTCTTAAGAGAAGATTAGGTTGAAAATCTCATCCTTTCACGGTATCACTCCCCGCGACGACAGTGGTTCGTCTAAACTCGTAACAAAGTTTCCACGGCAAGATTCCGACCGCTCCGCTGCCATTTCACTCCACTCGTCTTAATGGCATTCTGCCACCACGACAATGAAGTGCCATTTTAATGATAAATGCAACCTCATAAACTACTCTCACGAACAAACGATAACCTTTCCTCACCGTGTGCTCCCATCGCGCTACCTTGCTCCGGCTTGCATAAACACTCATAAACCGAGCACAGCCATGCCTCGGGTTGGCACGGATGGTTAGTTGCCCGTGCAGCTTGCGAGCAGCCGGCGAGGTGCGGAAAGATAAGCTGCTGAAGGTGTTGATGCTTCCGGTTTCATTAGCCGCCTGAGTTTCAAGCTCGAGCACACTCCTTTTCGGGGCAAAGGGTAATGCTACCGTGCCCGAAAAAAAGAGCAAAGCTTTAACATCCTCCAGGGAAGGAGAAAGGAGCGGAGGTTAAGTTCTGTGGCCGGCGTTTGAGTTGGTGTTAGATTTTAGAAGCAAAGATGCCTCCGGCATCGCACTGTTTGAGTGTATTTTCCGCTTCGCGCCAGCTCGTTTGCTTCCCCCCTCCCCCGAGATCACCCGACTAATTAAGATTTTCATCTCACCCAAAGCGATAAATCCATTGCGATAGCCGACAATGGAAACAACGGCACGGGAAGGTTGGGTACGATTAATCAAATATTGAGTACCGTACCGGTTGTGCTAAGGGATGGATTGTATTATCATTCATGCGAACGGCATTAACCGGAAACCACACCAGTATCATTTACAGGTTGCCTTATCGCATCGACTCGACAATGGGTTCAGCCCGACAATGCTCGCTCATTAAAGACGACACGTCGAGAAAGAGATTTAATTAACTGGATTTTACGGCGCCCCCCGAAATCGGTGAAGTGTTAATAGTTGGTGGTAATTTATCACGAGAGGAAGCTTAATCCGTACTGTTTGACTGTATAACAATCCATCCGGTACCGATTTCTTTACTAAATCTGTTTTTTAATTGATTGATGCTATTAAACATTAACGCCAAAAAGTATGCAATTCAAACCACACTTCTTAATGAAGATGCATGTAGGAAAGTTAGATGATATTAAGTGAGAAAATAATATTTACTCTCCCGAAAGCACTTTACCGTCCTCGCTCAACATTAAATGCTAAGAGAAAAACTAACAACGCCTGAAGGTAGGCAAACACACTGTCCCAATAAATCATACCGCGCTCCTGCTGTTTCCGAGCGGTTTGTGACATACGACGACAGTCTGAGCGGTTCCACTCCACGTCACCGCCAGGGTCTAGCACTAGATTCGGTGACAAAGATCCCCGTAGGCAGATAACTAACACCCTCGGCACCTCTCCCGGAGCGTAGGTAATTATTCAGCACCATCCTCATATCGGGCACCCTGTGCCAGGAGAAAAGTGCGAAAATTATCCCACCATCTAAGGAGCCAGCCGGTCCCTGCACAGCCTGCTGTCTCTCGGCTGTCAAAAGCAGAGCTAACACACAACACCACGGCCTAGTCGCCCATGCACGATACTTCACGGTTTACTGAGCTATCATGCTTCTCCGTCCCGGGCACACATACCGGGCCTAAAGTGACTTTAAAAAGCCCATTAGATTGAATTTTGCAAGACGATAGGGTAGATGTTTACTTAAAACGGGCTTGAATAACGAGACTCTCGGAGAAAGGAGCTTTTTTGTACTCGGAAAAGGAGCGCACCCTTTTCATTCCATATTCAATTACGTGCGAGATGAATGGGAGATCTTTGTTAAAGCTCTCGGAAGGGTAGCCAAACCCGGGCGGCTTTTATTATAACTGCGAAGCAATGCCTTGGCAGGGACGTCTTTGCAGCAACTCGCACGCAAAACGATAGGAAATGCTTTCAAAGCACCGAATTAGGTCAAATTAAAATGGTTTCCATACGAAAATCGCCATTTAAAACTCGATTTTGAATTAAAACTGCCCGTCGCCGTTTACGATGGCACGTAAAAAGAAATTGTGCTGCAGTTCGAGTAGTTTTTACCATAACACTTACCAATGAATAAAATCATTTCCACTCATTGTTACGACCGGTAGCTTGTTTTTATGATCCCTACTGTTCGCTGGTTCGCCGTTTGCCGGCAAAACGTGCACAATTCGACCGAACCAATTCATCCTAACGTTTGCACAGAGAGCAAAAAGAAGAAGAAAAAAAACGCGCCAACCATCAACGACAGCTGGCTACAAAGAGCCGTGCAACTAAAATGGACGACCAACCCTGATTGTGCGTGCAGTTACGAAATTCCACCACCGTTTCCGTGGCCGTTTCTCTTTTTTTGCTACATTGTGTGCACCAATTAAACAGCCGGCGTCGAAAATTGAGAAAGCCACTCGCTCCTAGCCAAGAACAATAATATTTGCGCTGCAAATGAAAACTCACCAGCACGTTCACTACGCCCACCCGAACGATGAAAGTTAAACAGAAACCACATTCCATCAGCGAAACCGACCGGGAGGGTGCGACAGTCAGTGAGGAGTTATCTTACGGGGAACTTGTTTTTTGTTTTTATTCTTTTACTGAACTGGCCCGTTAAGAAAGCAAACGCGAACGTGCCAGCTTACTCCATTTAACCGGGCGTTTTTCCGGTTTACATCGAAACAAGCGCGCAACTTTTGCACCCGCCTCATTACTGGCGACCCCATTGAGGAAATTTGCTTTACTTTCCTTGAACGACGAATCACGAGTGTGCTGCGAAAATACAACCTTGTTGATATAAACCGAAACCGGTGAAGATGTGATGGAAATCTTTGCGAAGAAATCAAATTTAAACATCTTCAATGAAAGAAAATCGAGAAACAGAGATTCACTTGCCAGAAGGACTAGAACCATCGAGAAAGCTTAAAAAAATGTAATCAATTATCATGGAAATAATAAATTGTTGGAAACCATGGCAAAACGCTAGATTTCTTACATATTTTATATTCTATCTAAATTTCATATATAATATAAACAAATATTAAACTGTATTATAGCATTCTCTAAACATACAGCAATTTTCAAAAGCGTTTAACTATCGTTGAATTGAGCGGATCAGCAACTCCATATAAAAAAAAAAACAAACTGCAATTTTGCTCCGTTTTCTACACTTTTTTGATGTTCAAAAATCAAGATATAGATAATACTAACATGAAATGCAGTAAAACATCGTGGTGAAAAAAGATTATTTTAGTCTAATACTATACAAAACACAAATCAAACCAATTTTTGGTCATGCATTTATTTACTTTTCATGTTGATTGTTTCGTTAAAATTGTTGTTTGTCTACACAAACGCATATTTCAAATATGTTTTAAAGTTTGTTACACACCCAGGGGTTTTACGTATTATTCAATACAGGGTTATTAAAAAGGAAACAATTCGTTATTTTTCTTCCGTGAAGTTTTCGGCTGCATAAACATATTTTTTCCTAAAGTCATATGTTTGGTGTAATAACTATTCGACCTTTTAATATCAATTTACTCATTCTTTATTACTGATTTGCTCTATTTCTCTGTCTCTCACTCTCGCTCTATCTCACTCTCGCAAACGGATTCCATTCGTTTCGAACATTCCAATTCCAAGTCTAAATAGATTTAGTGTTTAACTAAACCGAAACCGACCTTTTCCGATCGCGTTTCGTTGGCAAACTTTTGCAGAAGTGACGCATACATTTCGAAATGTCACAAGCTTGCGGTATCTCAAATGAGCCTTTTCTAGGAAGGATGGTTTCATGTTCTACACGTGGAATACTTTACACAAACGGTAAGCGAACCGTACCTTTCCTAGAAAATAGGTTAATATACATTCGGCTGAAGAACGATTCGCCCAGTTATTGAGAGAAATGGTCTTTTGCGAGGCATTTAAGGTGCGATCACGTTTAAGGAGTTTGTTTGAGAGTGTTTCATGCTTTAGGGGGAAAATGTAAAGCAATTTAAAGTGACATCTATAATATCAATTCGCTTTACCTTATCACCAACGAGAAATCATCCAGTCTTTGGTCTTAAAAAAGAAATGTTTATGTTCCGCTGTCATACACTGGCACTCCGGCCACTGAATAAAGCAAGTCACGCAACAGGCTGTCGGCGGTTGTGCCGTTCATTAATTCATTCGTACTCAGGTGCATCCGGCCGTTCGGCTAGGCACGCAAGCTACGTTCCATACGTTATGGGGAATTGTAAAAAAAAAACAGGAAACGATCTTCCAACACGCCACACACGACCGCCCTAAACGAGCAGTACGTTAAAATATTCAAAGAAATTGTTTTTACCTCCTCCTTTAAATCGATTTTTGCTTTTATTTATTTTATTTTACTTTTTTTTCATTTCCATTACTCTCTCCACAACCAATTCAACACACGAGAACACACGTGTAGGCCGCGGAAAGGCATCGGGAAAGACGCGCACGCAAATGGTGTTAAGTGTATTTATTTGTTCATCTTTTCCACGTGCCACCCGGCGGCAAACCTTGCGCCATCGCCGTCGTATTGTTTGGCCGTAAATGAGCTAATGATTGCTGCTGCTTCGGGAGGGTGTGAGCGTGAGCGTGGGTAGTGCATAAATTTACCACCCACCGCCACTTCACTTATGAACTCGTAAAGTAACAATTGGAGCTAAAGTGTAGTTCCAACGGGGAGTGTGGCATAGGAAAAAATAAATGGACGGAAATAGCAGCCATTCAGGTCCGTACACGCAAGCCGCAGCGCAAGTTACCCGACGAACAGAAGTCACACCAGAGAATTGTCGGTTGTTCGTCGCTATCGTCTTATCACGCCGTTTTCATCTTCACCACCCGAGTCAGGCGACTGTGAATTGAGTATTATGAAGCCTAATTTGAGGAGATTAAAAGGGACAGAGAGAGAGGATATGAAAACCAAGTCTCATGCAGTCCACCTACGACAAAGTATAAATAGAATGAAATATAGATAACAAATATAGAAATAACAAAAAATAATAGAGAAAAAATAAATGTCTTCTATTAAAAATAAAAATAAAAAGTATCCGAAACAAAGTTTCTAGTTTAGATAATTTATTAAGTAAGCTTTTTCAAAATCATTTTATAGCTACTATTTACTTTTAAAGTAAATATTTTTACCGCGAACCGTTTTCACCCACGACCATAATCACCATTAACAATTATCGGCAAGTTTGTTTCTCTAATTGCATGCTTTCAGGCTTATATAATTAGTTTGCGCCTAGAGCTAGATACTTCGCTGGTCAAACTTTCAACATAAAAGTGTAAATTAACGTGTAAAAGTACGGAATACTTACAAACATTATAAGCGAGGAAAAAAAGTTATTTTCCTTCCATATTTTAAAGCTGATATAACTATTATGTACTTAAAACCGTACATAAGGTCAATCATTTGTAAAACTCACTTAATAAATTATTTGTTTAACACATTAAAGTATGCACCTGTATATTTGATGCCTAAAAGTCGGAAATCACTCATAAAATTCTCTGAGTAAATGGTTAATCTAACACTTAAAGTAAGCTAAACTCTCAACCATTTTCAACCCGGAAGAAGTCGGCCATAAATTGCAAAAGAATAGGTTGAATTCTAATCTAGTTTGCGTCTTAAAACCAGCTATATGACTCATCTTGAATATCGCTCACTTATCTATGAATCAAAATTTAATATTAAATTATGTACATCGGTCTCCACATACTGCCTTTCGTCGAAATTTGTTACCAACAGCATGATATGCCGTATAATATGTTTCAAAAAAATCCGACCTCAATATCCACACAGTACACTTACGCCGGAATTAAAATTTACTCCAATCGTAGCAAGGCGGGCGGAAACAAGCGAAACGCTTCCTTCACCGCAAGCCGCAAGGTAACGAAGATGGATAAAGTCAACGGGAACCGTCACCACGGTGATACGCTAACCAAGATAAGAGCTTCAACGCCCACTTTCGTTCGTTCGAACTCGTCTGACCCGGAAGCCCCGTAGTGCCCCGTAGCATCAGGTTAGTAAATAATCCTTACCTGTCCCGGTCCCGGGCTTTCACCGGCGTAAAGAATAGACCGGATGAATATTTGTACTTACCGGGACGCACCGTGGATTCTTCCCTCCGGGCTCATCTTCTACGAATGCGGCTCATTTATTCTACGATATCGCCATATCGTTACCCACTCCCCGCGTACCATGCATTACCACCATGGCCGACACAATGCCTAACCATCCCGCAGCCCATTCTCGACCTGCCATACCAATAAACTACAACCAGCTTGGAGTCTTTTCTCCGTTCGTTGCGTGCACGACATCTTTCGAATGCGACTTTTACCGTCGCCCGGCACACAGAACAATCAAACACTTTCCCTTTCTGCCCGGGCGAAGGTGCGATGTACGCCCATAGGAATGAGCGCGCACACATACCTGGGTTTATATTTGTCGCTCTTATTTATGGCACATGGTCCGGGATGTGGTAAATGGCGAAGAAAAGAACCACCGCGTAGATAAAGCTGTTCTCCAAGCGAGAAACACAGCACAGCCATCGTTCGTTCCCCGAGAGTCTACTCTGCCTTATTGCGTCTGATCTGGTGGAACATTCCTGTCGTGCCACTTTCTTCCGGCTCAAAACTGACGTCTTCGATAGCAGCCTGGCCTGGCAGGAAGGAAACAAGGCCTGCTTTAATGACACGCTGGCGAGCCGGCATTAGTAGTAGCACGTACGGCGCAAGCACATGGGAAGTACGGTCTGACGCATGGTAATTATTGGAGCACCTATGTTTATTCCTCGGCGTATAAATATCGCCTTGAGAGCGGCCCGCCAGGCGCTGGATATTTTCCATTCCGATGCGCTGGATGTGCGCAAATAGCGTTGCCCGGTGTAATTATACGGTACGACGGTCGCAGCACATTACCGACCGGAGGAACGGACGGTTTGCCGACATTTCCGACCGACAGTCGGCAGGGCAGGGCCTTATACCGTGAGCCTTACGAAACGCTCGGAAGAAGTGTTTAGCATACCCGCACCGAGGCAATTTATTCATTCACATTTAATAAAATTCGCACGAATTGATTGAACGGAAGCTCAGAGGGGGAGCTTTTTCGTGGGAAAAGCTCTCGTTTTAAAATCATTTGGCCAAGTGATTCGAAAAGAACACTTGTCAAATTAGGTGTATTAGTACAATATACACAGCAAATTAGACAGTAATTGTATATGGTTGAAGAAACCTCTGACTTCAAATAAGCATCATCGCTAGATCCATGAGATCGGCAAGTTATAAGAAAAACGGCTTATGTACCCAAATTCGGTGGTGTTGTGCAGATTGCATAAATGCGGACGATTTTTTCACTACTTTTCGAGTTCAGCCATAACAAAAAGAGACCCATGCAAAATTTCAGTTTAATTTAAAAAAAACTAAAAATGAGTAGACATCGAGTGACTACATATTCAAGTAAATAATAAATTAAAAAGATAGTACAAAACTCAATTAACATTTTAAGTTCTCATTTTTGTTGCGTTGTGTTGTGCATCAACCTTTATATGTACAGAACATATCCTTTTCGCTTAGTTTTGACTATTTTGACTGAAAGATAATACATTGAAATCGCAGATTCATGTAATATTTTAAGGTTCCATTTCAATATGAAAAATAAAGTTAAAACATACCAAATTATTTAATTACTAACGACTGAAAACCATACCAAATCATACCATAATAGAAATATTTAATATAAACTGTTAAAAGTTTGAGTTCTTTAAACTTTTTTCCAAAATTATTTATAGAGATTATAGTTTTTACTGGAACAAACATAATAATGTTTTTTTTTTCTATAGAATATTTATTTTACACCACCGGTTTCGAATTCATCAGTCTATATTCATTACATTCACTATTTTATTTGGTGATTTATCTCTCAAACCTGTCGTACAATATTCCTCTGTGAAGATCACAAATCACACTAAATTCCCAATACAAGTCATCATTCTACGAACAGGTTGAAATACAAGGACTGTGTCATGTTTCCAAACCTCATGGAAGAGTGTCCCCTTTCAACCTGAATGGCAAATGTTGCTCGATGCAGTCAACCTCATCGGAATCTCGTCACCTGCACAGCTTTATTTGGTTTGTTTGAAGCATCTCAACATAATGTTCATGTAACCAAGATAATTGTATCCAGTGCCAACCTGCTGGCGATCCAAAAACCCAACCCCACACGATCAACCCTAAACCTTACATGTGTGCTTTCCCTAATCGAGGAAAACCAAGAAAGACATCCAATGATGAAGAAGCGTATCAACACGACCGTCGTTCTGATTTATCGTCGGTATGTCGCTATATTCAACTCTATCGACCCAATCAAATTGAAGGCCGATGTCAACGTAACATTTCGCTTTGCTTTTCCACCTAGCATCCGATCCCGCCGCCACCCGGGCTCCAGCAAGAACATGCTCATTTCATGCTGCAATTGAATCACTTCCGATCCACTTACCCATCATCGGGTATCATCGGTTTTGTTCCCGGGACCGTGACCGTGGTTCCGGAACGTTCCCCTGGACAGGATAATTGCATTAAGGAAGCGTCCTCCGCACCCGGCGTCCCGGCTTCTCGACGTACGTCCGATGTTTAGGCGCTGGCAGCGATGATGAATAATTCCACCATGAGTGGCGGAAACCCCTTGCGTAAGGCATTTCCCGCCAACGACCGCAAAGAAATTTCACCTGACTGCGCAACAGAACGACTACACGCGAAGGGCCTCCGGGCGACGGATGTTAGTCATTCGTAAAAGATGATCCTGGCGGCAAACCGAAAGATCCCATCATACCGGTGACGGTGATTCGTTCCCAAAAAACGGCCTCGGGCTAGGAGCAGCACCTACCGCTGTTGTTTGACGTTCGTTCATTACGCTGGAAAACAACACGGAAACACCGGATGAGTTTCCATCATCGGTAGACAGCGGCGGCAACCCGGAAGAGCGCGCGGGTCGGGATGAATTTCTAATTCAAACAAATTGGTCCGTGCTCGAGGCACAACGGACGCCGCACTGACGGTACAAAAAGCGGCTGGTAAATGAAGCGATCTTACTATCGGTAAAATCTTGAGTGCCTTCCCTGTCGCCTTGCCGAGAAAGGTTACATTCCTTCGGCACCGTTTGATGTTGACACAAGCTGTACAATCTGGCCGAGGCCATTGTTTCACAGCAGGGAGAGGATTCGGGAGCAGAGTGGTAGCTGAACTGAAGAAAAAGCATGTACTGCCATCCTCTTGCAAACCTCGTTAGGGAATGGCGCTATTCAAAGGGCGTTTTGTGCGTTGGTGGTCAATCGGTTGGAACACATTTTAATGAAGCCGTACTTTGCGTCGAAGTGATTATAATTTTGATCAAATTTTAATCGTTCAATTAAATTACTGAAATTAATACCGACTAACTGCATCATTTTAAACAATTATGAATAAAAGATTGCTACAATATTATGGAAAGATGTTAAATGTATTAACAGTTGGAAATTTAAAATAAAAAAAAACACTAGAATCTCATTATCCCAAATGCGCCTAAATGTATGCAAATCACAGATTTCAATGATGAGAATTTGTTTTAATAAACGCATAAAATGGAAAAGGTAAAAATATTGCTTTATACACAGCGGTAAACCCACATCCAAAACAGCAAAACAGTTAACTACCTCGTTTCGGTAGAATTCAATCACGACCCAGGTCACGAAGCGTGTTTGGTTAAATATTTCTCCTACCCCGTTCGTACCGGACCATACCATCGTTTAATTATGCTCTAAAGTACCTGATAACACCAGGGAAAAGGTTGAAATCGGCTCGTTGGATGTAGCCCATAAGCCTGGCACCTATTTCTTCAACATAATAATAACTTTACCATGGTCTAAGTAGGCACTGAGTGCTGAGATGTGGACTTTTTTGCTGCAGCTGCTGCTGCGGATGAGGTGAGGTGGAAGCTACTGGGCCGATTGTTTTTTATTTTATTTCCCTTTTCTATCCACCGTTGTGTGTTAATCTATGGCCGAGTTTCGTGGAATTTGTCAGCTAAAATAGCCCTACAATTTATAGTGCGCTGTCTTGCCCCGGAAAGGGGTCCGCTCTCATACCTCGTGCCAGGACCACAAATATGGGAATATTTCAGCCATAATCTCGTTTTAAATTTAATGGCGTTCGAGTGGAAGATGCCGCACCCTGGGCCGTGGCACCATTCATGCTGGGAAGAGAAGCAAATTCTTTCCATCGTCCGGTTTTTACATTATTCTTCCCCGGCCCAACACTTCCACGAATGTGGAGAAGAATGCCGGGCAACAGCAACAACAAAGTTGGTTAGCAAGGAAGACATAAAAAAATGTGCGATAAAAAAACCCTACCACCCATCAGAGGATGATCATCACGGTCCGAAACGATAGCCGCAGCGTTGCTTTCGTTTCGCGCCAGCCAAAGGCGTTGGATGTAAATACATACTACAGAGCTTCATAAACTTCCCACTTCGCGTTTTTATTCCCCCGTGCACGGGCAGCTTTGCCGTGCGATGCCGCACAAACTCGCCGGAGTTCATTTTCCGTTCGGATTTTTCTTTCCCTCATAGACTATATTACGGCAGCACTATCTTCTGATTTCATGTCTTCCTGAGCGAGCGAGATTTTTCTTCTTTTTTTTCATAACTTCAAATGCAAACAAGCAGTGAGCTATTTTTAATAAACGGTACGTGTGAAATGTTTCTTCGACTTTCATAAAGCGTTTATGCAAAGCACTTTGCATAATTTGCGCCGTTAAATGGTGTAATCAGCTTAAACACAAACAATGTTCCCATATATTCGTTTTTAAAGCGGTTACACAAAAATGTTTTGTTATGTTTTATATTGTGAATACAGTATATTTTAATGTAAGTTTGCTGATACAACCCATTGCTAACTATATTTAGCATGAATCGTTCAAACTGTGTTTGAATTAAAGTATATTACGTAAAAAAAATCAATAACACAACATTTCTCCTGGACAAAACATTAAAACCTCTCTAAAAACACTTTCAATCCATCAAAAACCATCAAAGCCGGAAGTTTGTTTTTGCTCTATTTCCCTCGCCCAAAAAAAAACGCAGCCATCCAATGCAGAAGATTATGCATTAAAAAAATTAAAACAAAACAAAACGGAGCGAAACACCCGCTAACGGGCAGGGCATGACTTTTCGCTTCTCGCTGACCATGGACGCTTGGCCACGAAAATTACGACCACCGGTATGGCGAACAACCGAACACAAAACAATTTTCCCCGTGCTGACGCCGACATCGTCATCGTTTGCGGTTGATAGCGTGAAACGTCCGGCTCAGGATGGCTCGATGATAGTTGTTTTCTAGTCGTTTTTTTTTTTGTATTTTTCCCGGTCATCATTTATCACACTTTAATGAAAAGTCACGGGCAGCGTGATCTTTCGTGGTCAAATTGTTTTCTAGCCAAAAGAACAAAAAAAAACAAATTGGTGTACTACTATGGTCGACGGGAGCAAAATGTATAAAATTGATTTTGTGTTGTTTTTTTCTTGTAAAAAAAAGAAGAAGTATAACGCTGTTTATGTTGAATGTAAACACGCATAAAATGCCTAACACTCTCCTGAAACCGCTTGCTACGAAAGTTGCTTTCTCAATCACTTTCTCTTTACGACTCCTCACGACAGATCAGTATCAGAGCGCGCCAAAGTACCTTTCAGCCACTACAATTGTGCACCGTCGGTCCCAAAAAGGATACATAAACTTTTCTCCACCCAACAGATGCTATCAGCAGCCGCCATCAGGCCAGCAGTTGCTTTCAAAACAAAGCCTGCTGTCCACTGCAGACCGTTCAGAACTTTTTTTTCCCAACTTCGCGATGAAGGCAAGAGAAGCACCCGAGGACGGAAACTGACGAGCTCCCTGCGGCGTTGGGACCGTCGAAAGTTACTATCGACGGTACGCACGACGTCAACAGCAGCAGCGACGGCCATCATGATAACAGCGCTGATAAATGACAAACAAAGAGCCTTCCTTCCGAAACGGACCTTCCGTCGGTAAGAACAACACTGACAGCACTGTCGGTGTCCGAAGGGAAGCTGATTGAGGGGGAAAAACCGAACGTTCTGCGCGTGTGTAGGTGCTTCGGGCGTTTGGGAACGTTTTCCCCTCCGTTGGAGGAGAAATGAAATTTGAATTGGGTTTTTTGTATGCCTAGCTGATAAATTCTGACTGTTACACTGGTGAAATTTATTTTCGGTACGCTTTAGTTTGATTGTAACGTTATTTACGCGCTGATTTAATATGATTTTTACTTCAGTGACCGTTTTACCCATGGCAATTATACGAGCAGATAACGAAAAATTGCCCCTGAAAGTATGCACTCTGCATAACATCTAACGTTTATTCATATCGTTTCACATAATTAGTTTCAATTCTGGGTAAAAATGTAAGACCAATACGGATTGTTAAGGATCTTATCAGAAAAAACCTTCTTTAGTAAATGTACCTTATATAAAATAAATATTCCGTGCCCAAATATCTAGTTAATTCATTTTTGGAAAATTTATACTCAGAAAATCATGAATATTAAGCAATATTTCCGGATTGACCTACTTCTTCGCATCCGGGGCATCGATGAATGCGGATTGAAAATACCTATACCATAACACCGAAAACCGGAGCACTATGCATAACCTAGCTAATAAACCTCCCACATCGAGGCTCAAATCAAAGATTTGATGACAAATATTAAACGCGCCAAATCGGTAGCTGCCATACAAACTCATGCCGGTCTACCCGGCACTCGTTATGACGCTTCTCCAGTATGGGAGATTTGAAACAATACGTGATCAAATTACCAGCCTCCGCCTGCTCGCAGGCTACGTGTAATCCAATACGGGTACTTCCGCCACGCAGCACGCAGAACCCTCATCCCGCCCGATTGGAACGCTTTGGTGTGTAAACAGCAAATATCAACCTCTAGAGGGGGGAAAAAAAACCACCCGGGCCATACTCGTGTTCCCAGAATCCACAACGTACAGATGCGTGTACGGTGTGACGTGTGACGGTCGCCCTGAATGGAACTAATCAATAGCCAATTTGTTCGATCAGCGTTCGGGCGTACCACGTGCGTGATACGTTCGATGGAGGCGCCCGGTCGTTTTCATAGTTTCCCGGTTTGCCGAATTTTTCTACTCCTTTCGCCACGGAACGTTTAATTAATCATATTATTAGCCGGCGTGTTTCTGAAAAGAGTCCCGCGAACTGCACCGTTTGCAAACGGAGTGCCACCCGTCGAAGCCGCAGTTAATTAAGAACCATTCAAGCGCGACCCGCACGGTTCGGTTCGGGCTTCAGCCCGGGGTGGGAAGCGGGGCGGGTGAACGACAGCATGATTCTTTGCCCGGTGTGCCACCCACTGTGTCGAAACCCACCGGGTGGGAGCCCGCAATCCCCGTCAAATCCAGAGAACAATTGCGGCGGAACGCTTGATTGGTTGCTGCTGACGCTGATGAGCGAGGATTTCCCTAGCATCGAACCACTTGATTAGAGCATTATCTGATGAAATGTAAATACAAAAAAGGATCTAATTCATCGGTTCTGTTTGTTTTTGAAAGCGATTCTGTTTAAGGAGGAAAAAAAAGCCTTTTCGATCGCTTCACGGGTTTGTATTTATCTCAATTTTTCGCGGGCACTCCTCGCACAAAAGATCACACTCACAACCGTTTACATTTCAATCCAAACCGTTTGCCTTGCACTTCAAACTGTTTCAGCACAGAAAATGGATCATTTCAGCCACCCGGTGCATCGGCCACCGAAAAAGCCACTCGCAGCGAATGCGAAATTCCTCTTCCGCATGAGCAAATACCGTTTAAGTGCCCGATTTAGGTGAAAAAGAACCCAGCAACTGTTCATTTTTCGAAGTGAAGATTCGTGTACTATGCAAATGCTCCCGGAAACTCCACGCCCGGTAACGCTTCGGTTGTAGTTTAAAATTCATTTTGCATAGCAATCGCGGTCTTTGTTTTTCGGCCGATCAAGTAAAAATAACCAAAAAAAAACACACGGCAGCAAAATACAAATTTTCATGCTGTCACGGGCAGTCTTGAAACAAAACATCCCCCTTTTTAAAATCAAGCAAGGATAAGAAAATAGCCTTTTTCTCACAGGGAGTAGCGCGTCACGACGGGCTATTTTTTCCTAATTATTTCCTACAAAATAACGACGGGGTGAAAAAATACATGATACCGATACCCAGGACTTCTCTCGGGGGTTTGTCATTCGTGTCATATTTTGTTACAAAATCTTGAGCGAAATCTTTCCTTACGCAGTATTTTGTGAGTCACTTTTTTTTTTGGTTCCTCTTTCCCGCTTTCTCATCGACCTTCACCAGGCAAGGATTATTCGCTCATGCTTCAACGGAGCTTGTTGTAGAAAAGCGGCCTACGAAGCAGAAGTTTTCTTCCCCTCTCCCTCTCGCTCCCACTCACCGAAACCAATGAATTTCGCAGCAAGCGTCGGGTTGGAGGCTGAAAACCCCAGCGTCTGCCTGATGGATTTCTGGTCTAGCGGACGGTCGGTTGGGGGTGCTCCTGGGTCCACAGGTCTATGACTCCGGCCGCCGCTGACGTTCCCACTACATACGCATTGTAATGAAAGGGATGATCCAATTTCAATAACGAGAACCGTACGCAGCGAAGTGTAACAAACGATTATGGACATTCAACTACGACGCTGGCGACGACGACGACGACGACAACGTGTGCAGGAGCGATGGAAAGAATGGAGAACAAAGGGCCTCTACCGAACAGGATGGCAGGATGGAGAACCGAACAACAAAAAAGGCTTGAACGCTAGAAAGTGTTTTTTCTCGAGTGGGACTGGTGAAGGTGGTGCAATATTAACCCTTTTACCCGGCGCACCGCTTGAGTCTTGTTTTATGTTCCTCTGCTGTTGGGTGTTTTTCTCATTCGGTAAAATCGGTGAAATGGTTAAGGCCGGAAAGAACAATCGAATGTCAAGTGACATGGAAGTGAGATATGAGATGCGCTCTTTCGTTGGCTCAGTTACGAACGAAGCATTTGCTGAAAAATATTGCCCAAATCGTTTTTTTAAATCAGTGATAAGATGGAAGAAACACTTCAACCTGTATAGCTAGCATAAAAAAGTTGCCAATCAGAGGATTGATCATGCGCTGTGTTGAAATAAAAAGTGTGAGCTTTTAACTATTTTTTACTTTTCTTTGAACAGCATTTTGCCTGAAAGTATGCAATCCGCTTTATCTGTTCAAAGAACTTTTTATATGAGTTGCATACTTTTAGGCGCTATAATTGTTCACCCTAATGAATACAACTTTTTAAGATTGTTTACTACGCAGAAACTCTATTTCATAGATGTTTTTGTAAATGTAATGAATGTTTTCCATTACACAAATCCTAATCCTAAGCGATTCCTAACGAAACTAGGTAGTAGAGCACAAGGAAATGAGTATTATATTCAACTGAGCCGTCTATTTCTTCTATTTTATTCTAAAACATGCAAGACATTCGAAATACATTACGCATTTCGAGGCAAACTTTCCACAAGAAGATTTCTCTATGGACGAATTGACGTATGAAGCTGAAAAGAATCACAAGCTAAGCACCCACTTCCGGCCAATACACTCGTGGGAATAAAAATTCGCCGAAATTCAAATTACGCTTCTCGTTAGCGAACTCATCCTCCCTTAACGAATTTTGGGTACGCGTGTGAGCGCATTCACGTGTACCTTTTTTATTTTCTCCTCCCTTCTTGTGCATGATAATCTTTTATGCATCGTACCATGTTTCTTAGAACGTTGCTCTTATATTGCTTGTGTGCATCTGTCTGTGTGTGTGGGTTTGTTTTGCCCATTTATATGATCATATTAAAAAGGAAGCGCTATGGAGGGGAGTGGCAAACGTCAAACATAAATTTCACTCAACACAGCGCTAGGTCCTTTCACCGGTGCTTGTTTCCCGTTTTCCTGGCTACTTCGATGGTCTCGCAGCGCTTAAAAAGCATCTTCAAGATCAACACACAAGCAACTCTCATGGACCGCTGTTGTATCTCGGGCAAGATACACGACTCTGAGGCACATTCTTATCCTGCGAGAGAAACAGCAGCATGCAGTAAATAAATGTAAAGCGAAAATAAATAATGCATGAATAGTTTACACTGATGTTACTCGATTTCTTGAGTAGCTCGCTGGAATCTTAGTCTACAGCAACATTTATTTCGATGAGTTAGCTGAAAATCCTCGCACACCAAAAATACTTTTCATCCATTTTCCATTTCCTCCGATGACACCTCATTAGGACGCGATTGTATCGTGCAAAATATTCCAACATATTTTACCAACTTAATAGCTTCATGGTGTCATAATTCAAAATGAAAACAATCGAAAGAAGCGAAAGAAAATGTATTCCCCACCACAGCATCCTATTTCATTCCCACCGGTTGCGGATATGGCGGACAGGCGGACCGGAATTTATTTCTGCATTACCAGCTAGTTATTTATTACATTTTCCAATACTTCCGTGCCGACGTTTCTCCACGAACCGCTCGCCACTGCAACTGCAATTACGGGCGGGAAGGGGGTGGCTTTCCGAGAAGATGAAACGCAAAGGTGCGCCTCCTAAAAACCAACCCACTTCCACGGCGTTGCTTCATCAAACGCAGTTACTCATTTTATTTTGTGCTCTTCTGTCGTCCCTTCTCACGACAGCCACCACCATCCACCCACTTGTCGGGGCCATAAATTTACCCCGGTCTCGGTTGTTAATCCCTTTTCTGCTGTCTGGCTTATGAACCCACCGATGAGCCACCGAACGAACGCATAAACACCGCATCGTGTCGCTGTCGTCCCTGTGCTTCACCGCCGGGGAGGCTTACATTTCCGCACACGGAAGGGGGAACGAAATTCGGTGTAAATTAAGCACATTCATTCCGTGGGAACAGCAATCTGGGTTTTAGGTGAATTTTAAATCACTCTTCAAATCAGAGCTTTGGCAGTGGAGTGGACGGGAAAACGGGGTAATAAATTCACACCAATGTTTTAGCCAATGGGTTGGATGTTTAGACGGGTGTGATGTTTTAATTTAACCTGATTTATGTTTTTTTTTTCAAAAACACTAAGCATGATTAAACGAGATTGATTGCTGAACAGCAGAACTTTTCCGTTTTTTCAACGTATAATTAACAGATATTGCCAGTTTTACGATTAATTATTAATTTTATAGCGTAAATTTTCTTCATTGGAAAGAAAGATATTTTTAACAAAATTTTGAATAAAAAAAGTTTAAATTTGCATTGAAATCTATATATAACGCCTAAATGTAGAGTATGTCTTAAAACATGCAACCGAAATGAATGTCAAAATGAATCTAACAAAGCGAAATGAACATCAACTGTAAAATGCATACTTTCAGGCGTACACAATTTCGTAAACTATTTTTTTATTACAGCCTTTCTTTCAAATGCTTTCTTAAATAAATAAATGTCACATTAAAATACAAATAAAGTCAACACGTTTGATTCGATTATCACAACACACGCTCCGTGGAAACACACATTTTCATCCAATACAACAGTTGTTGAATCTGCACGAATGGGGCTAGCACGAAGCAAATCGTGCTCGATAAAAATTTATTCACCTGAAAATGCTCATTATGCAAAATAGCTCAATCAAAAGTAAACTGCAAACGGAAACGCATCCGCACGCTCGCTTTCCCACATCACGCACAGTCCGTGCTCCGCATCGATTGTTTTAACGCGCACACTGTTCCGCCCAGAACGTTCGACACAATGGAGCTGGAAAATCCCAACCCACCACACCCCACACGGAATGGCGATTTAATTAAAAGCATATAACTTATCAATTAGCGTTTTACATCTGATCGAGTGCGTTCGATTGTGATGCTAAAGTTTTGACAATCACGGCCCAGCAGAGCACACGTGTGCGGGTTGTTCGTTGTTACCAAACGCTCGGTGATGCGTACTTCCCACTACCTTTCAGCGCCCGCTCTCCCACCGACCATTGGCTCGATTCAAAGGTTTGAGTTTATTTGCAAAAGCCAAGCCGGTGGTGGTGCGGTTCGAGGTTGGGAAAACCCCACACCACGTCAAAAAAAGACCATTGTGTGTTTAAATGGTGCAAGCAGCTGCAGCAGTAAAAACGGATTCGCGTGGGACCAGCGCGCATGATGACCAATCCGGGGCCAAACAGTTGCCACCTGCCATGGTAAAAACAAGAAAAGAAAAAACGAACACAAACGCGCGGTGCACGAGCAAAATGGTAATCGGCAAAGTTACGTGTTTCTTTTCTATTCCTTTTAACGCTCCTGCAGGATAATGCGGCAGGCACATAAGGCCAATGAAGGGTAATGGCTCAAATGGTGGATATTGGTGTTAGCGAACCGACGACCCATTTTAACATCAAGTTTACTTTTATTTGACAATTAAATTGAATAAGTCATGAAGCTTAAGCTGCTTCTGAAGGGCGAAATAGTTGGCTCAGAAAACGTTGAACAACCATTTCATTTGATGTCTCTATTCTGCTGAAAGATAATGCTCGAATTGTGGTATTATAAGGTGTAATATAATTTTAATATATTATCAGGCAAAAACGAAACATGTTCTGGTTCGAAACATGTTCTGGTTCGAAACATGTTCGAAAAAAACATTTTTAGCTGGTGTGAAATATATGATATCTGGAGTCAAAAAGAAATGTCAACATTTTGCATCCCAACCAATTTGCATCTATTTGTTTTGCTTCATTAAATTAATTCGAGTACTAGATGAGTTCATGCGATTTCAATATTTCAATGCGTCAAGTGTTTCCGTTTATATTATAGGATTGAAGTTAGATTGAGTAACTCATTTTCCTTACTAAATCCGTATTTTTTTCACATCTTGTTCAAGTTGACCGTCATCCTTCCTAAATAAAAAAAAATGGTTATTAAACTTTTTTCCGAAATGGAGACGCCTGGTGCCGGAGCGGAAAATCAAGCAGCGATATCATTTTAATCCACTCCACACCAATCCCACTGCAGTATCGAAATTGAGCATATCCCCGAGCCCAGTCACCTCTTAATTTTCACCGTGCAACACACCGAATTTACTACCACCCAAAGTGCCACGGTCGTATGTCAGAATCGTTCAAATTGAGCGTACAACCACCGCTCAAATGAATCGCGTGCAGCACCGCGAACCCAACAACGCAACACAGCACAACGCCGTGCAGCAATTAATTCGCCAGTTCCATGTTAAGTCCGCGTTACCCTTTGACACGGTGCAACATTCGACCCAAGCGAAAGCCCAGCTCGATAACTGCTCATAAAATGACCTATTTCCAATTTGCGACCGATTCCGGGACAGATGTCATAATACATAAATCAACGGTGCGATTATCCGCTACATAAATACTTACCATGCGTCGGCGACGGGTGTGGTAAGCACTAGGTTGTTATGCGCCACTAACCGCCACCGAGTGTGTAAGCAGGAAGCTCGAAGTTCAAATTATGTAGCCAGTCCCAGATCCGGTGCAGCGGTTGGCTTGGTTGTAAATCCGCGGGTACATGCTTGCCCACGTACTAGACAGGGTGGATCACTATTTGTGATATTTGTAACAATTTTTAATACTATTAATCAATACTAATACTAATAATTATGATTATTGTGTTTCGAATGAGTTTTCCGATTGATAAACATTTACTATTTTACTACTATTATTAGCTGTGCTTCTCAATCATGTTTTATAAAGTAAAATTTAATATAAAATCTAGGTTCTGAATTAAATTTTTATCGTGATGACAAACTATACACAATATATAAAAATATGGCAATGGTTTTGTTTAGCTTTCAGAAAGTTTTTGGAAATGTAGAATTTAATCAAGTGTTCAAAAATGCCAAGAATACCATTGGATAAAGAAACCATATTAGAAAACTGGTCTCCTTCAAAATAAGGGCAATTTAACAATGTTTGAACCCCTTTGAAAATATTTCCCCCTGGTGTAGTAAATGTTTTCCAACCCGTAAAGAAAATAAATATAGCATGTATTTAACATGTATATCCATAAATTACACAAGTTGTACATAAAAATGAATACAAATTGGAATAATAAAAATGATAAA
>JXWZ01004557.1:0-11882 GCA_000956215.1 Anopheles farauti No. 4 | reverse complement strand
AACGATGAACGATTACTACCTGCGTACGTTTCACTACAAACGATACTTTAGATTCCATTCAAGATGTTCTCATCCTGCAAGTAATATGATTGTAGTTTTATTCGTTTTTTCTTTGTCGTGGCTAATTTAGGAGAAGCAAGAAATTATCTTTTTCGTTAAACATGTTTTGTCATCGGTTAATATTTTTTCACTTCGATTGCCTTTGGATTTTCTTCTACGCGCTTCGCTTAGTATCAGACACGGTAAAAAACGGTGCGAGAAAGAGAGTTGAGAGCTACAATAAAGATTATATTAACTGTATAAATGACAGGGTTGTATGTTTGGGCGGGGATTGTGTGTGGTTGGTGAGAGTAAAATGATGACAAGTGCTTTTATTCATCTGACCGATTAGAATACACCCGGTGCCGATCGGCTGAATGATCAACTGTGACATTTGCTGTTTGCAATTGATTCAACTGTGGTAATGTTTCGTTTTTGTCAAAATGTGTAGTAAATAAATAAGTGTTGTTTAATTGTGAAAGTTTGATACACATTATAGACAAGATAGATTATTTCATTTTATTGGGATTCACTAGCGTTCGGACGCTTACGTTGCCACGGACTGACTCACAGAACTGTTCTAAGCCTAGTTCCGCCGTTTGTGCGCATTTACACAACATAAAGATTTGCGATAATGCTCTGCTAAGCTCTTTTGTGTTGATTAAAGATCTCTATTATCTTCCTGTTCACCCGACCGTACAGCTTGTCCGAATACATGAAGTCGATGTGATTCATGTCGGGAACTTCGAAGAAGTTCTTCACATTTCTAAGCTCTTCCTTCAGCCTAAGGGCATCCTGTAGGAAAGGGGTGTGTTTGGAGTTTAATTTCATTCAATTCCAAATATTTTCTTCGTCAAAATGGAACCTTCGTGGATGTGATAAAATCTTTTGTGCCGTGAAACAAAGACACGGGAAGAAGCACTCGGGACAGATTGTATTCCGGCGGCTTCGCTTGACCGTACTTCTGCGTGTTGGTCACGTAGTTGCGGTAGTCAAACTGTTGGAATTTCTCTGCAAACGAAACATGTTTAGTGCGCTTTCGGCCTTCTCGTCTCCACACTTACTCGTTTGCATCAGCTGCCCGAAGTGGATGATCTGTCGGGTTGATGCACTCGTCAGCAGATCGTCCACAATGTTTGGAAGAAGATTACGTGATCGATCCACCGTGGAGCCGAAAAAGCCTCGCAGCATCTCCGCACACAGCTCGTTGGTGTCACCGGAACAGACGGTTCCACTCAGCAGACGGACGATGTCCGGTGTGGGTTTCAGCTCGTGGATGTTGAGTGCTGTGAGCGTGGCGTAGAGTCTGTCCGTCAGCTCGGCGGCACGGCGCACGGCACGGTTTTCCGTCGTACCGAGGTAGGCGATGGAAGCAAGGCCTACCGCGTGATAGATCTTGCGATTGTAGCGTGGCTTGCTCGACAGCAGTACGAACAGGTCGGTCATGCCCTGGTTGTGGCCGACGAAGAAAATCTTCGGCGCGTTCGTTTCCCGCAACACGTAGTCGATGATGGCCGCGAGATCGATCGTACCGATTTCATGGAAGCTAATGGGGAATAGAGTTTCGACTAGTGATTCAATTTCCACCCTCGAAATATTTCACCCAATACGCCATCGACAAAAATCGCCTTAAATCTTCCAACAGGTAATCCGGTTACCAATAAATAATATCAGCGGCAGGGGAAAAAGTTTTAAAATTATTTCCAAGGGCGGTGATGACAAGCGCGGAAACACCGGAGGCGATGAATTATTGCAAAATCCACACCGTGCGATTTTCTTAATCGCGTTGAAAAACGCCGAAAAATAATCCTCCCTATTTTTTGTTTCCTGTTCGTTTAAGCTCGACACACTCCACATTACAATGGCTGTGTGTGTGTGTGTGCTTGGCGACGCCACCGAGGCGACATCTTTATCCGGTCCCGTCGTGCGCCTGTCTGGCGCCATTTTTAAACGGCGTATCCACGGGATAACTTCGAGAGTTGCGGCCTGGGGAATGGAAATGAGTGTGGCCTTTTTTGGCAACGGGGAATTGTAGACGCATGGGGTAGGGGAATTCGCAATCCTAGTGATATCCCTCCCAGCCTGGGTGTAGGTGTTGGCAAGACCCGAGATACGGTATGGTTGGCATTCATTTGTGACATAAATTTAGAGCGCTTAATTTCATATTATTATATGCACGCACACCGTATTTTTCTCTCTGTGTGGGTCTGTGCTCTTAAAATGAAGGTGAATATGTAAGAAGGTGTTCTGCGATTTAAGGGCAGCCGTTAAGAACAGAAGAACTTGTTGTATTGTGTTGGAAAAATAGACGCCCTTTAATCCTAGCTGGTATCAGTTAGTTGCAGAAATTGATTTGTTGGTTGTCTGTCAACATTTTTAGAGCAACCGTTAATATATTGTACTGTGGAATTTTATGGATGTAAAGATTTGCTACTTTAGATAGAAGATTCGACATGTTTGCTGTTTCAGTTCACAAAACGAATGAGTTTAAGATTGGTGAGTCGTCTGGTTCAATCTATAATTGCAACCTCTACCTTTCAGTAATCCCTTCTCGGTTCTTTTTTCGATATGAATCTTATTCAAGATACTTCCAAGACAAGAAGAGGGACATATTGTTCAGTGCGAATTTGACAAAATTCCTTCCTAAGCATTTGTTTTGTAATCGAATAAGAAAAAAAAAAACGAAAGGTCAGCTCCTATACGAACTATAGTAGCCTTGTTAGTTGAGCTATAATCATCTGTCAGCTGTCAAACTTCCTAATGCGCCATTAATCAAAGCATTCCATGGCGTCAAATGGCAGTGCCAACAGCGAAAGCAAAAGTCACCGAAACGTGTATGAGTTAGGAAGCGCCATTAGTTATCCATCTACCGCGTACCATCAGTTTGTGTTCAATTGCTCGGAAAGATAGCAATTATAATCACCACCCACCTATGGCCGGCAACAGGTGCAGCGTCGCAGCACGCGTACGCACGGCAAATTTTCCACGCAGTTAGCCTCCGAAATCGAATCGAATTTCAGCCGGCGGAGATTTATGCGCTTCCGGACCGCTTACCTGAAATCCCAGAACTCACTGTCGGCGGCGCTTTTGTGGATGTTTTTTCGCGCAAAGCGTGACCCGCGGACGTTCGCCAGCCACACGTCGTACCCGGCGTCGGCCAGCACGAAGGCGAGCCCGTTTTCCGGCCCGGTGACGACAAAGTCCGCCGCCGTCGAGAACACACCCGGCACCAGCAGCACCGTGCCGCGGAACAGCTTCGCGGGCCCGAACCGCAGCAAACCATCGTCCAGGGCGTCCGGGTCGTTGGCTTTCGTTTCCTGTTCGTTGCTTGCGTACTGGCTGGGATCGGGTATGCGGTGCAGCTTCAGAATGTAACCGTCGCTGGTCGTGAGCACGTGCTTCTCGATCGGATAGTCGGCGGCCTCGATCAGTTCAATCTTTCGAGTGCAATGGGAAACGGATGGAATCACTTTTACCCTCCGAAGCGAGTAATTAGGAAGCAGCAAATCAAACGCACACTCACCACCAGATCTCTGTCGTACTCGATCGGTGGCCTCCGCCAGACGGTGGCCAGTGTGGTCGGCGTCGTGTTTACTCCCGCTGCACCAAGCTCAACTTTATCCTGCGTCCCATTCACAGCCTCACCGACAGGGAAGAGATGGCAGTGCACCAGAATTAGCAGTGCCCATCCGACAGCGGGCGCCATGTTTCGTCCGCCCCGGCAGAAGTTCCGTCCAACAAATCGCACAAAAATCGCACACGGACGTTACCGTCCGTCCAACCTCGCAGCCGAGCCGGGAGTGAGAATTATGAAATCCGGCCCCGGACCCAGCGTGTGTATGTTTAATAAAATGTCGAACCACCCGGAACCGCATACCGGTGTATTTGTTTTTCTTTCCAGCACAGTGAACAGCTTAATTAGCATTTGCTGGTGCAGCTCGTCATCATCAGCATCGGCATCGGAGAGGGAGCAATGGAGGCCACCATGGAGGCCAGATGTTTATCCAAATTGGACACTCGGGACACTATCATAATGCATGGAGTTCGAGCCGGTTGTGGTGGCGCCGCTGCACCAGAAGAAGCAGGAAGGGAACCTTCGTCCGGGTTGTGCTCGTGTTGACTTTCGTCTGGTCCGGAGCGGCGTGTTTGTCCATGTCTCCGGGTTAAACGGTTGGCTTGAATAAGTAATGCCGCTTGGGAAGGATGAGACCCGGGCGTGTGGAGGTTGTTAAATGTTTAATTTAAAGCGCGTGCTTAAAGAGACAATTTAAAGAGTTGTCAGATAGTTGTTACTTTTTCTCCGTTCGCTTTTTCAAGCTAGCGCGAAGAAAGAGTTGAAATCTTCTCGCGTATCAAACGAAGCGTTTTTTTCTGGTCTTTTGGAAGCGTTCCTTTTCGCCTTAATTCAAGCGTTACTGTAGCCCGTCCGAGCTATTCTACGCCTGCTTTGTTCAATGCACATAGTGTGCTGTTATTAGTGCCTTCGAACAAAGAACCATCAAGTGCGTAGGTAAAAAAAAAAATGCATCCAAAACTGTATCACCCTCAGATCACTGGCAGCGTGTTTGAAGTTTAGACGTGTTCGCTTTTCCGGAAAACATCGCTCCGGTGCCATGTTTGATGTAATGTTGGGAAAAGTTGGAAACTTCAAAACTAAGCGCATGCTTTTTAGTCACTTTGCCGAGTTTCGTGGGTCGAACATTAATTTCAACCATGATGATGGTCGTCCCGCTCGTCCCAACAGGACACCGGAAGGGGCTGCTGTCAGGGGCAGCAGCAACTACAGCAGCAACAGCAGCCGGATTGCAACATTTGCCACCGTCAGAAGTCAACTTTTCACCAGCGGCAGCGGCAACTTTTGCCATTTTTGCCAACACGTGGTCGTTCGGGCGATGGTGGCGTTCGCTTGCAGTTCCCTTTTTGCTCAACAGCTTCCACGGAATCGTGTTTTTTTGTTTTGTTTGATTCGCTTGCGTTTGTTGCGTTTCGCCCGCCAGCTGCAAGGCTGCAAAAGTTGCGCACGGAGTGTGTGCAATTGTTTGATGCACGGTTGTGCAACACCGGGAAAAGAAGCTTAAAAGACGGATATGCTTGGTATGGTGGTTTTTCTTTTTCCCTCGCTTTTCAGCGAATGATTTGAAAGCATGCGAGCGCAAATGTTTATGGGCACCGTTGCATGGTGAATGGAATATTAAATCGTTTCTGAAAATGCCTTCCGCCCATAGGCGATGAGTGTGGAGGAAAGAATGTAAAAATGTTTTGTTTTTTTTTCATATGGACAGCAAGTCTGTACTAGTTTAAAGTTTGTGTTAATAACAAAAAGAATGTGAAAGAAAGTGGTTGAGTAATATTAGTGGTTGAGTAATAATAATATCTAAAGTAAAGCTATGTTTAATGGAATACTTCTAGAACCTTACAGTAGCATGGACTGTTGTAGTAATTCTAAAAAAAATATAAATGTTTTATTCAGAGTGCCAATTAGAACCAATTAGAAAATTGTTTTTTTTATTTTTTATTTCTTTATTGTATATCGATTTATTAACCAAATTCTTTTTTATTTTTCTTGAAACATCGTTCAGTTATTTAAATTTTTCTATAAAATTTTCAACCGTATTGCTGGTGTGAATTGCGGCTTAAACACAAAATAACTCACTCACTAACTCACCCGTTTACTCACTCACCAACTCACCAGTTTACTCACTCACTAACTCCTCCCTTTCAAATCGGTTAAGGTGAGTTAAGTGGCGGGAGTTAAGATTGCTGCAATCTAGCAATTTAAGCTTTAGAAAACCGTGCTTTTAATAAAAGAGGCTTTTGAAAGAACAACGAACAAACCCTAGCGATAAACTTCGCCATCGTATCAAATCCGTATAATAATTTTCTAATTTGCCAACGACGATAGCATCGGGGCGACACAAAGGAAAGTAGCAAACATTGAGTCCACCATCGAGCAGGGGTATGTATATGTGGGTGTGTGTTTGGCTAAAAGTGGCTGAAAGTGTAATAAATTCAAGCAATGCACAAGCGAAAGCAAGCAGGGGCGTGCAAAAAGCGGAGTTGACCTCTTGCCTGGACGTGATTAAATTTAATTACAAAACTTTTACTACACATTTCTTCGGCAAAAAAAAACATGAACGCTGCCCGGTTGTTCAAGGTGCACGTCGCTCGCTCTTTATTAGAGGTTAGGTAGCTGTTGGGAGGTAGCAAACAACAACAAAAAAAAGGCGAAACTTTCGTAAAACCGAAGTGCGGAAGCAGCTTTGTAGTTTATCTCGCCCTCTTCTCCCGCAACGGAGAGCAACTATTTTCCGCATTCGTGTGAAGTTTGTGTATTCTTTAGTTTTTGCTTGCGCACGGGCCAGCCAGCGATGCTTCGTTAAGGCATCGGGCTGATCAGCATACGTCTTGCGCTGCTAGTTCCGTCCGTTTGTTTGACGATAGCATCACACGGCACCGGTCGGGGCTGATTGATGGGAAACGGTCCCAACATCCCGTCCATGGGTGTGATCATCTTCAGATAAAAGTTCGGTGCGAATAAAACAGCGAACAGCGTAATGCACATAAAAAAACGCATGGTGAATCTTCTGGAAGAGTGAACCTGCCGGTTCACAGCCCCTACCACGCGGGAAGTGAGATGGTGGCAGCTTGGGAAAATAAAAACGAACCGCACATTCAGCATCAAACGGCCGTCGTGGAACAAAACGATGCGCGGGAAACGTGATGAAAACGAGTGGATTGATTGATTGGCTGTGTTGCAGTGCACACCACGGGGAACTCATCAGGGTCCGACAAAAAAAAAACATTTTCGGAGAAGAAACTACGTGAAAAAAAAAATCGTTCCATTCCGAATCAAAGGAACTGTAGCCAAAATTTGATGTAAGCTGAGAGGTGGAGGTGATGGCATACAGCTTTACGCTGCGTGACCATTTTGTTCGGCGCGGCCATTGGAATCAATCGAACCGGAAATGGTTTCCTCGGCTGTGATGGAGAAGCAAAACCAGCAGAAGCTTTCATTAGGTTGATTGGGGCCGGTTTTTTTCTTAAGTTGATTGGAGCCGGATTCGAAATCGGAGTTTGAGTTTGAGTTCAATTTGGAGTTGAAGTAGAAGTTCGAATCATAATCGAAATCGAAGTTAGAGTCAAAGTTGGATTCAAAGTTTGAGTTGGAGTTGGTGGTTTAATCGAACAGGATATTGGAGTTGGAGTTGGAGTTGAAGTTGGAGTTGGAGTTGAAATTGGAGGTGAAATCGGACCCAATACTGTAAGGAATTTCATTTTTATGCTGTTTATTGTATTATTTTACTTACATTATTCCTATATTTTGATACCAATGTGGTGTTTCATTAATGTGCAATTATTTTTTTTAAAGCTTTGCTTCACAACTGCTTTGGTTTATCACTTTCTGGCGCAGTCTGTACCATCATTTTTATTAGAAAACCTCCCCAAAAGTGCAAACTAATCCAGCGTCGTTCGCTAGCGTTCCAACTCGAAAGATAATTATTGTCTTTAGCCGCAATCTGCCTAATGCATCCTGTGCCCGCAAAAGCACATGAGCGGCCGAAAAAAAGTTTCCTCCAATGGTCTTTTTGTTTTGGCATTGCTTCTTAGCGGTGGAAACGAAAACGAATGAATAAAAGCTTTTAAATTCTATTGCACCCATCACGCCGGTACTAGTGGGCCACGGTGCGGAACGATTGGGAGTTGATAGGGGGAACATTGAGCCACCCAGCGGCAACAGCACCGAAGCGTCCAATGGGCGTCCGGCACGAAACCGCAGGTCCCACCACGTGAAGGGCGATGAATACTGCATGACCATTCTAGAATCGCTGTCCGGGCGACGAGCGAACGAGAAAGTTTATCTGATTAGCATAATGGTTGACGAAATTGCTATGCATAGACGCATAACGTTCCGGTGAGCGAGCGAGTTCAATAATCGGTACCCGTACATTTTGTGTCTTTTTTTTTGCGACATTTTAGTTGAGATGGTAATGCTGGAAGTTTGGACGATACTTCTGGGGCCGAGACGATTGTCCATGCCCATTGCATTGGACTCTCGCGGTACGGGAATTTTATTTTTTTTTCACATACACTATCGTCCGGCTGGACTTGAGTCCGTGAAGTTTTTCTGTGTGTTTTTAACTCGTGTTACTCACAATGAGCGTTTTTTTTGCGCCTTAAAATAATGCACTTTTGCTGGCACTTCGTGCAAATTATTCCAAAATGGACAGCGAATCAAGTTAAGTGCTTCGAGTGAGAAGTTTTCGTCTGTTTCGGGTGATGTATTCTAGAAAGAAAAAAACTATTTTGCTTTGTAGCTGTACGAATTTTATCGTATTAATCAACTCATTTTACTCTATGATTTGAAAAAAAAATTAACACGAACAATATTATATATTTTTTCTTTTCTTTTTATTTGTTTACTAAAGTTAACATTTCTTTACTCAGTTTTTACGTTCTTACATTTTGCTCTTCTGCTAGTTTGCTCCTTTTTATGTTTTATTAATTTTTATCCTGTTTTATGTGTGTTGCTTCATAGTTTATCTACTTTTATCTGCTTTTATCGTTTATCTACTTTAAATTAACGTGTCATTTTGTTTTACTATACTTTGTTTATCTTCTTTAGCTATTTTGCGTGCAATCAATTTAAAGTAAAAAAAATAAAACATTCATTGAATTCGTTACCATTTTTGTAATGTCGAATTCTACCATTTTTACCCTACTTAAAAGAGATTTTAGCTCAGCGTACAACGATTGATGTATCAATTTCGCAAAATGCCCACCCAGATTATTACCCAACAACATCCTGAATCAGCTTCATCGCCGGGCCACCGCCCGCCAGTCCAGTGCTAATGAAGTGCTGGTTTATTGGAAAACTAAATTTATCCCAGGCTCGAGCAGAAACACGTTCCGCCTCAGCGTTCGGTACGGTTCGGCAAGTGAAAAACAGCACTTTCGGTTGGTTCGATGGGCCGATCGACGCGTTTCGGGCGCTGACGGCCGACGGCCTTTTTGCACCATAACAATAAAGCAGGATAATTTTAGCTTCGAAATATATTTAAACTAACTGTGGCCGAGCCGGGGTGGGTGCGGAGCGCGGGTGGGATAGGGTGTAAAAGGCTGCCAGACACGCAGGCCGGGTCGTTTGATCCAATTTATGTATGCAAATGGTGTTTACCATCCTTATCGCGTTTTCGGGGAAGTTTGGGCTCGTTGCACCATGCGTTTCGAGTGTGTTTGTACAGCCCGAGCTCAGTGTTACAGTTAGTGTGCTCTCAAATTTCACACACACACACAGAGAAGGACAGTAAAGTTCGGTGTGTTTGATCCTGGTGCTGGGTGTCGCTTCATCGATATTATTCGTCCCACGTATTTGTCGAACGATAGGAGCTCTTCCGGGGCGAGGAAAAACAAGTTCACGCTCCTTCTCCGAGGCACCCCCGGAATCCTTTTGGTCACACACGCACCCACACAGCCGCACACCCATCACTTCGGCTGTGTCCGATCGAGTGTAAATGAATTCATTTCCAATTCCGAACGGGGCTTTTACTGCACCGTGCGCCCGAGGCATTCGAGAGAACATTTATGTGTTCCGTTGTAAATTAAAATCAAATTACGGTTTATTATCGTATATAATTGATTTTAATACCGAAGCTGCCGAGGGTTGTGCGCTACCCGGTAGCCGTTGTGGGTGTTTTTGGAAAATCGCTTTCTGGCGTGCTTCGGTACACCGCAATGCCGCTGCCACCGCCAGCGGACAGGGAGAGCGGAAAGAGGTACCCCAATCAGGGCAAGTGCTGGGTATGGTGGTGATCACTATAAAAGGCAAAATACAGGGTGTTTCTTTAATGGAAACACGCTACCAGCTTCGTGCATTGATTGTTCTGTCTGAAAATGTAATTAATTCATTTTTGGTGTAATCAATTTCGTCCCACTTAATTTCATAAGTGTTGCACTTTGTATTAAGGCACTTTTATGTTTTAATTACTATGTACAGGATAGGATTTTATTAGTCTTATTATCTGTTTTTTTGTTTCTTGAGTACCTTATTTTTTATATTTTCATTGCATTATTGATTTTTATTCATTTTTCTGTTTTATACCACGCTTTTTTACTTTTATAACACTTGTTTTGATTGCCTTTCATTACCTTTTCCTAATAGAACATGTTTATGTTTCACTTTTTTATTGTTTTAAATGTTTATCATTTTTTATCTTATTATCTGTTTTTATTTTTTGAGTACATTATTTGTGATGTTTTCATTGCATTATTGGTTCTTATTCATTTTTCCGTTTTATACCACGCTTTTTTACTTTTATAACTTGTTTTGATTATGTTTTATCTTTTTGATTAATTTATATTTTTAAATGTTTATCATTTTTATTATTCCAATTTGTATTCATTTTTATGTACAACTTGTGTAATTTATGGATATACATGTTAAATACATGCTATATTTATTTTCTTTACGGGTTGGAAAACATTTACTACACCAGGGGGAAATATTTTCAAAGGGGTTCAAACATTGTTAAATTGCCCTTATTTTGAAGGAGACCAGTTTTCTAATATGGTTTCTTTATCCAATGGTATTCTTGGCATTTTTGAACACTTGATTAAATTCTACATTTCCAAAAACTTTCTGAAAGCTAAACAAAACCATTGCCATATTTTTATATATTGTGTATAGTTTGTCATCACGATAAAAATTTAATTCAGAACCTAGATTTTATATTAAATTTTACTTTATAAAACATGATTGAGAAGCACAGCTAATAATAGTAGTAAAATAGTAAATGTTTATCAATCGGAAAACTCATTCGAAACACAATAATCATAATTATTAGTATTAGTATTGATTAATAGTATTAAAAATTGTTACAAATATCACAAATAGTGATCCACCCTGTCTAGTACGTGGGCAAGCATGTACCCGCGGATTTACAACCAAGCCAACCGCTGCACCGGATCTGGGACTGGCTACATAATTTGAACTTCGAGCTTCCTGCTTACACACTCGGTGGCGGTTAGTGGCGCATAACAACCTAGTGCTTACCACACCCGTCGCCGACGCATGGTAAGTATTTATGTAGCGGATAATCGCACCGTTGATTTATGTATTATGACATCTGTCCCGGAATCGGTCGCAAATTGGAAATAGGTCATTTTATGAGCAGTTATCGAGCTGGGCTTTCGCTTGGGTCGAATGTTGCACCGTGTCAAAGGGTAACGCGGACTTAACATGGAACTGGCGAATTAATTGCTGCACGGCGTTGTGCTGTGTTGCGTTGTTGGGTTCGCGGTGCTGCACGCGATTCATTTGAGCGGTGGTTGTACGCTCAATTTGAACGATTCTGACATACGACCGTGGCACTTTGGGTGGTAGTAAATTCGGTGTGTTGCACGGTGAAAATTAAGAGGTGACTGGGCTCGGGGATATGCTCAATTTCGATACTGCAGTGGGATTGGTGTGGAGTGGATTAAAATGATATCGCTGCTTGATTTTCCGCTCCGGCACCAGGCGTCTCCATTTCGGAAAAAAGTTTAATAACCATTTTTTTTTATTTAGGAAGGATGACGGTCAACTTGAACAAGATGTGAAAAAAATACGGATTTAGTAAGGAAAATGAGTTACTCAATCTAACTTCAATCCTATAATATAAACGGAAACACTTGACGCATTGAAATATTGAAATCGCATGAACTCATCTAGTACTCGAATTAATTTAATGAAGCAAAACAAATAGATGCAAATTGGTTGGGATGCAAAATGTTGACATTTCTTTTTGACTCCAGATATCATATATTTCACACCAGCTAAAAATGTTTTTTTCGAACATGTTTCGAAC
>JXWZ01004556.1:0-28813 GCA_000956215.1 Anopheles farauti No. 4 | reverse complement strand
GGAGCCAACGTTTATCACTTTTCATTTGGCTATGTGAACAGCCTGCAAGCCGTCACATTTATGTTATTCCATTGATCATGTTAATGTATTCATGCCATTTACCTGTCCTACTAGACTAACAACACTATATATAATGCCTGAATTTCGTTGGCATTTCTTTACCATACTTTGGTTTGCTAATTTTACATATTTTTTTAAATATTTACATAATTAATATTTTTATTTTATTTTCATTACTTTATATTAAGTATTTTGATTTTTTAAGTTAAAAATGATGATGAAGGTGAAATGGTGATGAAGGCATCTTTTTACGAATGATAAAATCACTTGGCTTTAAAAACAGTATATTACACGGGCATTCATTCAGCTGTAGGTTTGATCATTTCCACCACGTCTTTTGACTTACTATTAGACTTCATGTTTGAGTATTTGGAATGATTGAGCGATGAGATCAGATGAGAGTATGGAATGTTTATATAAGCCCTGTAACGTTTTGTAAACAAGTTGCTATTGCTTATTGCACACTTTAGCTCTTCTACTCTAAGTTTTCGTTCTCGATAACATTTGTAACAATATTAAATATTTTATAATAAGTTCGCAAGGCTTGTTTCCTAATCTTATAGGATTATGTTTGAAGACCCCACAACGCAATATTGTCAAATTTTCTAAATGCAAATGCAAACATAATGTGGCATTTTACATCAGTGCTATACTTAGTCAGTTGATAATTCGTTTTGTGTGCTGTTGTTTTCTTTTTTTCTTGTTCCGTAAACACCACTCTGTCGATTACATCTACCGATAAGACACTAAAAATTGATTCGACCTTTTTCTTGTTTGCTCGACCGTGCCGCCGCTAGCATCGTGGCTTAACGATGCTGTCACGAAAAGGCACCGACTTTAAACTGCTTGCGAAGCACATCATTCTCACATTGAGCCCGATTGGCATCGTGCGCTCTTTGCTTGACCCCAACCGGGAGCCAGTAACGCCACCGAACCAGGAACAATGAATCGAAAAACGGTCGCACGAAATGAAAGATGTCGCTCTAAAAATAACACCGGTTACGCCCGTTATTTGATCGCGCAGATACGCGCGTCCGTCCGTCGTCCACTGCATTCGATATCATTCGCGAAGCATCAAAGTGTTGTTTGAATAAGCTGCAGGCTAAACAGGCGAGAAAATAAATGAAGGAAAGATGAAGAGTTGACTCATAAATGTGACACGACGCACGGGAATCGAGGTCGTGGAGATGCTGGAAGAAGGCGGCACGACGGGATGCATTCGATCAACGGAGTCCGGCTTGTTATGGTAGAGTTCGTTTGCTTGCATAATTATAAGCATTGTTGTTTTGCAGCTCGATCAAGCTGTCTTCTCGCTTTCTATCGGGGAAGCATTGCAAAGCGGGCGGGGTGCGCGAGTTCGGTTGCATGGGTAATTGATGACTTCTAATGAACTCAACAAAAGCAAGTATCATGTCTGTTTCCTGTCATTTCTCGGGAAAACATAGAAACTAAATCGCTAATGATTTCAGTATTTCTATATTTGTACGGAAGTAGTTTATTCGACAACTATATATAGACTACGTTACGTAAGCGATTATGATCTTCTGGAATCATTTCTCGTTTTTATATGTTTGGATTCAACAAATGTCCAAAGGGCAGTAAGTAATAATATTTTTAAGATTTCTACAAAGTGCCATGTAAGGTTATTGGACCTGATTGTAAACCATTATGCTATCTATGAAACATCTTTGCAAAAAACCGTCAGTCAGCCTAATGCTTCTCTATGTGACGAAACCTTGGACATATAAATGCGTTGCGCAGATCATATTGCCGCGAATAAATCACTTATTTCATGATCTCTTATTGTCTGTCTTAAAACTTATATCCAAGTACTAGAGTTACGCACAGCGTCATGTAGGTTCAATTAGAGGTTTTGTCATTTACTGATAAAATGTCGTGCGATTTGGAACCATGCGATTTAGAATCGTTTTCATAGTAAGTTAAGAGTATCAATGGTGTATTCTGCAAAATATATCTATATATGTATGTAGCAATACGGCCAGGTCGTAATTTCTCTAAATAAGTAAATAAATAAATAAATAAATTAATTAATTAATTAATGAATTAATTAATTGATTAATAAATAAATAAATAAACATATAAATCTGTTATCAGTGCTGTTATCAAAACTATTGCTAACATTGGTGCTCTCAAAAACTATTAAATGCGAATGAGCGAAATATTCTTATATCTCGACTTCGATTGTATCACTCTGGTGTTGCCAATTTTGTAAACCGTTGTACTCCCGATTAAATCAACTCGTGGACTGTTAACTATAGTAATTTTTTCAATCCATTCATCTCAACGGATGAAAAATTGAATTTTTTTGTTTGTGCAGATTTTAAATAGTACACCCTCTAGTATAGATTTTGATGTTAAAGAAATACGCTGGCAAAATTTGCCAGTCTCAGCCTCCGAAGTTAAATATGTGCTACGTGATATCTTTCATCTGTCTTTAAAGACACGGGGTTCAAAGTTACCTTGTGTTAGAAACCTTGGAATCCTATTTTTCTATCTTAAATATGTTCAATATTGTATGATTATTTGGCAACATCTTTTTTTTTGCACGCTTCACTTGTTCCTTTGCTTCCATCAAGGCAGTTGTTTGCTGCAGCTGTCTAGAAAATGCTAAAAAATCAATGTTTACCGCTGAACAGTTCAAAGGGCTCCCTAATAGCAAACAGATTACAGATGCTTATTGGTTGAGAATGTCTCTGTTGTTTGACTTTTCCTCGAAAGAAAAAAGCCAAGCGAAAAATGGGGAAGCTATCAAGTTTCATCAGTTTTTGGTCCTTCAATTCGGATCTACATGTAGTCAATTTTTATTTGTGATGTTTTCATCTTGTATGTAATATTTTTTCGTATCCGATAGTTCTCAAGTTTCATTTACATTTTAAATGATTAAACACTGGGTATCACCTCAACAAGCAAACTAACAAATGTCAACCGCTTCATTTTATCTTGTTATACCACCCATTTTAACACCATGTTTAATGAATCTGATCGAATCTAACCAGTTTCGTTGGTTTATTTGCAGAGATGTTCCGAGCTGCAGCGTAGCTCACCAATTCCTACGTTCGCCCGTACCGAACCACCCGATACTCAGGTATGTCCTGCGACGTTAGTACGTGTTTGTGTATTTTCCTTTTCCCCCAGGGGGCCGTGTGTTTGTGTGCTTCGTTCACTCCTACGGTGGTGACAATTTTCACAACAAACATTCGCTACGATTACCGAGAAGAAGCTCCAATAGCAGGGAAAAGGGAGGCCGATTTCATGTTTGTTTATTCTATTTGAATGATTAGAGCGATGGATGGAAGCTACAGAGCGCGGTGTTTTAGAAAAGGAACGGCAATCGTTGGTGTCGTTTGCAAATCTCTCCTAGGTAAACAATTCGTGTTGATGAAATGAAGATCCTGTTGCTATTAAATGTGTAGAGAAGTGAGCAACCCGGGTAGTAAAATCATACGCACCACCGTCATAAAAAATAGAAAAAAAACAAGAAAAATCAATATCGGGCACTTAAACAAATCAAACGTTGATGCGTGTATTTGGCATTTTTTTGATTGCTTTTATGTGTCTTAAAATCTGCTGCCAGCTCCTGAAATGATGAATAAGAAAAAGCGCCTCGTTTTTCCATTGCCGGCGTGTTGGTCCCGCATAAATTTCACCGTCAACCGTTTCCGATTACCCGATCGCGCGTAGGTTGACTCACTTAGTATCCGGGCGCACGAGCGCGCCAGCACCACTTCCGCGGCGAACGCCATCCAAAGCTGGTAGTGTTTGATTTCGCTGACTGCATATTGTTTTGCTCATCGTAAGCGACAAAAATAAAAAAATATATATAGACGCAGGCACCTGTTGCATCCATACGTACATCCTAAAATGTGCTCCGGAAACGTTCTCTATAAATAATGTTTCGTACCTTTTCGTAGAAAGCAGAATATTCTGCTGAGTCGCGACTTGAGCCTTGTGTGCCAAGTAGTGCAAAAATTAATGCGCACCTCGTGCGGTTCAACACTTCCGGATTGCGCTGGGTCGTGCTGGTCGGTAAGCTAATACCCCGGCACCATCGAATTGAAACCGAGCGATCGGAAGTACTGATGCAGCCGATTTCGTTTGTGGTGTCAACATTTATGAAATTAATTTTGTTTGTTTGTGCATGGTCGAAAGAAGTGGTTTCTTATGAATGAAAAAAAAAAATGACTGAGTGTGAAGTTTCTTGTTGTTATTCTACCCTATTTGTGTGTCAGGTGTACAAATGGCACACGCGCACCGGTTTACGTTTTGGAATCGTGTTACCGGGAGAGCGCAATTCTGCTGCAGTACGCATCAATTTTCTACACCAGGGTGTAAATCTTTATCGGTACGATGTGCAAGTCGTGTGCTATATTCAACAATGTATGGAAGCATTTTCTGTTTTTTTTTTTTATTAATGCGCACATTGTAAATCTTGTGTTTCTTCTTTTACTATTTTGTTTTATTTTGTTCACAATTCCTCCTTCTCATGAGTATATTCTTTTCCTTTAAGCTTCAGTATAGAATTAGAAATTATATTCAATAGTACATTGTACAAACATAACTTATAAACATGAATAACTAATATGAAGATTTCAATTCATACAACATTCGTTGTTTGGTTCGTTCCTCCTAGATAGGGGAGGAAAAAACGAAAAAACGGTCAATTGTCTACCGAAAAGAATGTCTAGCTACGGTGATCTGTCAATGCTCCAAATACATTTTAAGATCATATAAAATGCCATTAAAATGCATACAATCAATAAAACATTTAAAATCATTCACACCTATTGAAAATCATTCACACCTATTGAGTGCGAATCTAGATCAGTTTAAAGTTTTTAGCATCGCTCGAGCAGGATTGTAATACTAGCGTTAAGTGATAATTATGTATTCATAAATGTGGCTCCAGTAAAACTAGAATAACCTTATCCAAGCCGAGGATTACTAGCCTTGCCAATGGCGATTTCGTTTCCATAAGCTTTAATACAAAGATGTGTCTTGGATAAGCTTGCGCCTAGATGTATGCAATGTAATTGCAATTGACTGTGTTTCAATAAACCCTTTCAAATTTAAATTAATTTTCTGCTGCTAATCATCGATATTTGATTGTATAGATTGAGCATTTTGATCGGAAAACAGTATCACTCGGTGAATTTATTTAAATAAAAAATGTCACTGTTAATGTTAGTATTGCTTTGAAAATCATTGCTGCACCACAGGCCAGAGGTGTAGTAAAATATAAGTTTATACCACGATACATGTAACGAGCATCCGAGAAGAACGTTTCACTTTTCACAAGTACTGCACATCGTGCCCCACCCTTGCGTTTAATGTTATACTCAAACTTATCTTCATATCAGTGTTTTATCTCGTCAGACTCAACGTAAACTGACACTTCTTAGCATACGATACGGCGCTCCTTTACCAGCATCAGCTGCATATTGCATGCTTCTGCACCGGGAGGAACGTTATTCCTCCGTGTTCGTGTGCTGTCGCAGCTGCTTTCTTTGAAGCTGGCGCCAAGCAACTCATTCCCATTCGTGACATTTCAATTTCATTTTCGTCAGTATTAAATTCCTGCAGGGTTCGTGGAGTTGATCTGTTTTTTTTTGACAGTTCTTTTTGCTACATTACTCCAACGTCACTCATTCCAAAAACATGTAGATAATTACCAAGTTAAATTAGCTTCCTCAGTGCGGCAAAGTGGTAATCTCTTCGAGAGGTGAAACCAAATTCGATAAAAGTCCTGTTTTTTGTAGGGTTTTTTTTTATTTGCGTTTGTTGTTATAATCCACGACCTGATACATTTTCACCATTTTCGCAGGTTACCAAATCCATCATCTCGCTGCTGACCTACTACGGCTGGCGAAAGTTCTCCATCATCCACGAACAGCTGTGGAAGAACGTGGCTACCTCGCTCGAAGCACAAGCCCTACGTCAGAACCTAACCGTCAACCACGTCGAGATGGTGTTCGACAACTACAAGTGCTGTCAGGACGACATGGACTGCTGCCGTAGTGGATATTGGTACACGGTATTATATTATTACATAAATAATTAAATGTTGTCTAGAGCAGAAAATTTCATTTTTGTCGCTTCCGACGCCGTCGCCGGCATCATCATCATGTCCTTCCCTTGTCGCACGTTGTTTTCTCACGCACAAAAAAAACGCTCATTCGGTTACGGGTCCAGGGGTCTGCCTGGTTATCCGCGGACATTGGGGAAACGTTCGAGATTTCCCAAACTTTAACGAGATTGGCGAGGGTTCGATGGCGTGTCAATTTCGTCATTCGATCAAGGGCCTGGATCAAGCTGTCCCACTTGTGCGCTGATTGTTTGGTGCGACCCTCAAGCTATCCGATTTCGATGCATTTTCAATCCTATTTTCATCCTACATCCAACACCGCGTTTGAGTTCTAATCGTATAACAACATTGCCTTTTTGAAATAAGATCTTTTTCCCATTTTCCCAGTTTTATATTACGATTAATGTGGCTTTAGAGTTGGATAGAACGATCCTCAGGGCAGTTGAAGGAAAATATTCTAAGTAAATAATTTTCGAATCTTGATGATTATTTTGTTTAAGGTTAAGCCTAATGTGTTAACAATTAGAAAAAATTAAACTCTCTTGAAATAAATACAAAAAAAAGAAACATCATCATGTTCCCCTAGGGTACATCTAAAACTAGACGGAGACAGTTTTAACTAATCATTTGCAACTTGCACTTTGCACTCTTTACTTACACATACAACATCATGTTTTAAATACTCACCACACCTCATGGCATTTTACTAATACATCAAAAATCAAAAAAACGAACCATCTCGTTTTTCGTGTATTGTGTATTAACGATGTGTATGTCCCGTGAAATGTGGTGGTTTCTTTATGTTCACTTCTGGTTTCGATGTTTTTTCTTCTATTTTTCTCTCTCTCTCTCTCTCTCTCTCTCTCTCTCTCTCTCTTTCTCCATCTATCTGTCTCCATTCGCTCCTTATTTCTTGCTCGCGCTGCAGGTCATACAGAAAACGATGAATAGGACCCGCATCTACGTGTTCTTGGGCAACAGCAACCAGCTCGTTGACATGATGGCCACCATGGATGGTATGCAGCTTTTTGCCAAAGGCGAATACCTCGTAATATCCGCCGACATGATGACTTATTCGCCGAAGTAAGTAGTGCGTGCGTTTTTACCATATGCTTTATTAAAGCAGCTCCCTTCTTTACTGAAGTCTGGAAGCAATAAAAGCGGAGCTTTAAGGGAAATTATTTACATTTACTGTCAGTTATACAATTAAGTAGAAATTTTCACATCCCTCTTCAAAACTTTCAACGACTCCTGTTGGTAGGACAATTTTTGTTTCGATTCTGAGCTCTATCGCGTAGAACCGGATCAAGTCGTCGCTGGAGTTCTGTTTTCCTTCCTCAAACTTGAACAAAAAATTTCATCGAACTCTTGAACTTAAAACTGCTCTTAAACGTACGTTGAAACGTGGAAGTTCTGGCTTCGTGGACTTCAGATTTCAACTTCAGCAAAACTTCATCGTTTACTGGCACTCCGATTATCCCATTTCACTATCCGTTCATTCTTCAAGAAATTATTTCGTTTACCACCGAGGACCTTTTTTACGTAACGTACATTATCAAATTGCAAAACTTTTTTCTGCTTCCAAACGTTACCAACGACAGTATTCTTTTCTTTCAAAATTACACGCAATTGGAAAATTGCGTCTACTCAACAGCAACTGATAGTAACAGTTTTGTATATACTCGTAACATAAAATGAGTACCAAAGTACGAACTAAACAATCACATCCGTTACCTCCTCACTTCCAGATTGTCGAACAAGTATCTGTGGCGCGTGGAAAAGCCACCCAACGTGCGGAACTGCATGGATCTGCCGGGAGATTTCGAGAAGCGCAGCAAAAGTTTGCTAGTGGTCGTCGCATCCGAACCGCTGCCCACGTTCGAGGCTTTCACGCACAAAGTGCGCGAGTACACGCAGAAGGAACCATTTTTCTTCAAGCAACCCTCGCTGTTCCACCAGTTTGTGAAGGTAACTGTCTTAGCCTATTTAAGCCTTTTTTTTATCTAATTTAGCGTTCCTTCCGTCGCAAATCGCTGTACTTATTTTTTGCCATTAACGCGGAAACCTTTTTCAATTACCTTTGCCGCGCAAAAGGTATGTTTGTAAAGTTTTCTTTCGCTTTTCTGTTAATGAAAAAAAAGACGTTGTGCAACAAGCAGGAAAAAAAAACAGCTTGCTTCAGGCGACCCACCGTTATGTTTGCTCTTCAATACGGGTGCCTTCCAATGGATCAAAGCATTTCTTTCCCGGCACTTTGAAAACAGTTTCCCAGTTGTTGTCGGCGAGTAGAGCAAAAAAAGGGACATATTCTTACATCATTGTAACTAATGTAGCAACGCCTGCTAATGTTGTTTCTTTCTTCTCGTTCGGTTTCCACAGTACGTTTCGATTTACGCCGCCTATCTGTACGATTCGGTGAAGCTGTACGCTTGGGCGCTGGATAAACTGCTGAAGGAAGAGCAGCAGCATCGGCCACTGACGAGTGACGTCATACGGGATGTGGCCAGCAATGGCACCAAAATCATCCAAACGATCATCAACAATCGCACCTACCACAGTGAGTGCAAATAGTGTCTTCATTGCTTCACGAATGTACAACATCTGTTCCCGAATTCTCCTTCACAGGCGTTGCTGGTGCGACAATTAAAATCGACGACTACGGCGACTCGGAGGGCAACTTCTCGGTACTGGCACTCAAGCGGGACTCTTACCACGAGGCTAACTTTTCTTGCGAGTACCAGATGCGACCGGTCGCACATTTTCAGATGCGGCAGCCGCAGCACCTCAACGACACAACGCAGCACCGAAACGATGAAATTCCAGTGAGTGAGTCGTGATTGTTTCCGTACATTTCTTTTTTTTTCATATCTTTCATTCATTTCATACTGTTAGTTGAAACGAAGTTATCTTTTTTTTATCTTTGTTCGTATTGACGTGTGGAATGAAAACTATTTCATTGAAAAAGTCGGACGGTGTTACACTAATTTAGATAATTTATGCAGCTAAAAGTACTGCATTAGCGATGGAGGGAAACTTACATTGATGGGTTGATTGAAATGGTTTTCTGCTACATGAATATTTGTAACGTAGGGTACCATATATGCTAGTGGAAGAGAATTTCGTTGCGTTTTTTAACGTTTTATGTGGACAAGGTGTTTTGGAAGCAAAGCTATACCCAAATATTATGATACCCGCTACTGGGACTCAGGTTTGTATCCAGGATGAGTTCTGCTATGCGATGCACTTTGTTCGTATGGTGCAAACCGTTGTTATGCATTGTGCGCAAAACCATCACATATGTTTTTTTTTAACTTTTTTATCGATTCGGTCAAAAAGTTTGGTGAACTTGATATTGTAATTTTTTCTGTTGCATATCACATTTGCGCCTTCAAATAAACTAAGTCACTGATCCACCGATTATAGGATTACAGATCGTTTTGATTTAAAGCGTATGAAAATAAATAAAGTAAAGGTAACATAGATAGATAATTGTTAATAATATTTGCTTCTAATTAATTGAAGCACATCAACCTGCATGACGATATAGCTTTAAAATTGTCACAAATGGAATGAATCTTTAAAAGTTCAACTTTACTGTTAAAACATAGTGCATACCTGTAGGCGCAATGTTATTCTTGATTATTTGGTTTTAGTTAAAAAAAAAATCCACCAAGCCAGACCTCTGTGAGCGAATACAATTGACTGGATATTGATTTCAGGTCTCTTAACATAGACATAGATCAGGAAATGTCCATAATTCAGCATTCGTGAGGCAAATAATTCGCTTTTAAAGCACACATGCATGTCTGAATAGCCGTTTTTTATATTTCCTAGTTTACGTAAACATTTTGCAATATTTCAACGTCTTATGCGCATTCTTTACATGCTAGGGAACAGTTTTATAAGCGAATAAATAATGGATGTTACTACTATGTTTAACGATGTACAAATTGTCTGCCGTAGCAACGCAACGATTCCACAATTTTCTGAATTTCAACCATATGCCTTATTTTGTTCGATTGGAAAATAAATAAATAATAAACATGCTCATCGTTTGCAGATGCGTACCGATTGCGACCGGGATGCAACTGTCTACTAATTAAAATTGGCAGATTGTTACTACTCTATTGGTAATGTGCTTTTAGCAGCATCATCAATACCAATGTTTTACTCCGGCTTAACGCTGGCAACAAGTGTGCAACAAACTGATTGTAGCAGAACGCAGAACGGCTCTGTCGCGGACAGCTAGTGAACGTGGTAGCTTTCTTCTGCTCGCGTGGACCGTTTCGGAACGATGTAACAAAGTGTACCATGTTTCGCCTTCGTACTGTGCCATTGGGTGTAATCAGAGTACTAGGTGAGAGAGCTTCCATTTAGCTTCCTCCAGTGTACATCCTCTCATTGTGCAAATACGCGTACGCAGGGCAACAAATTGAGGAGAAAAAAGTGTAAAAAAAGCTTCATCCATTCAATCAGTGGCACAGCTTTTATTCATTCACCGGAAAACCACAGCGGGAACGGGCTCTGGCGAATCAAACAAAGGATGTACTAAGTAAGTCCAGCGGGGACCGCCATCCGGAACCCGGCAGGCGGACGGTTGCTGTGCGGGATTGTAAATTGCTTGCAGCTACCGGCACCCGGGCACCCGGGGCCCGGTATCCTGCGCATGCTGCTGAAGGATTATCAATTATTTTAACTCCACCCTAATCGCTTCTCAAGGACCCGACGGACAAGCGGTCGGTAACGAGCTTTGCGCTCTATGATTCAGATTACTGCTTTCGAGCAGGCCACCACCGGTCACGCGGGATAGTTAAGCTTTCCATTGTCCGCCTCCATCACGTGCAAATCGAACGACGAGCGGGGGACTTTTGTTGGGATGGCGGTGTAGGTGTAACGCCGTGTCTTTCTCGAGATCGGCGAGTGCAGCAAGAAAAATCCTGACCATCCATGTTCATCCATTTCAATTGCAAAAGGGGTTTTGCATAATCTACGCGCACGTCCTCAGCACAATGGATTACAAAACCATTTTTCCAGCCAACCGTTTTTTATCAACCGGATTTATTACGAACATGCGGCTTACGTGCATTTCAAATTGTTCTCTGTAAAAAAAAAAAAAAACACAACGAATCAACATTTATAATATGGCTTTCAAATAGATCACTTTCACATTCACAAATCGGTTTATTATTAATGTCGGATCTGTCAAACAGGATCCAACCTCCACTGGTTTCACCTTTACCCATCATACTATCGATAAATACAGCAGCTATCTTCACGCCGTCCGTCTGTTTTCGTTATAGGAATTCAAACTGTCCAAGGTTGGCAGCACCATCGACTGGGCTGGGTTAGACCGGCCGATGGACGAACCATCCTGTGGCTTCATGAACGAGCACTGCATGAAAGATGACACCCACATCATGTCGATGGTGGTGGCGGGCGTGCTCGCCCTGATACTCTTCTGTGCCGGTGTCATCACGATGAGCATCTACCGAAAATGGAAAATCGAGCTAGAAATCGAGGGTCTGCTGTGGAAGATCGATCCGGGCGACATTAAGGGCTACTTCAACACGGAAATTGTGTCCTCACCGAGCAAGGTAGGTGTTGCGGAGTATGTGGATCCGTACCGGGAACATGATGCGCTTCATGTGGTTGGTGATTCATTAGGTAGACGCTTATAATATGTTCCCAATTTGGTAGCCAAAGTCGAATCCGTTTCGGCGTTTTGTTAAATGTTACGCGAAGCGGAGAGTAATGAATTTTTTGGAAACGATGTAGCATCGCGAGCTACAGTGTCGATGATCAACGGAGTGTGCAACGTGAGAGTTGATTGTTTTTGCAAAGATGGGACTGCTCCTGCGGACTGCAGGTGTAATTTGTATATTTTACGTTGCACTTCAAATGCTACAGACGAAGTCCTTTAAATCCAGCCGATTACGCAAATTAAATTACTTCCCATGTTCCATGGCACAATTTTCGATGGCGATGGAAAGGTTACGCCATAACGAGCGCTATTGATTCGCGGCTTCTTTTAATGGTGCACACTGCAATTGATGTTGAAATGCTTTAATCTTTTGTTTCATCTTTGGCGATACTAACAAAGCCCTCAACGCGACTGCCCTGGTACGGGTAACAAACGACAGAAAAAATGGCAGCTCAGGGCATCGAACACTAACGATTCTGCCGTTGTCCAGAACAGGAAGAGTTGTTATTTCCAAAAACCCGTTAAGGCATCTTCATTCTATTCAAATTTGGAAATTTCGGAAAGCACAAAATGATTTATGATTGTTGCAAACAAGTTTTAAACTCGCCTGCCCTTGATGTTTTTGATTAATTTAAGCACATTTTGTGGAAGTTCCATCCATTCCATCCTTTCTTGCAAAAGTTCTAGTCTCTTTTTATTATGCAAGAATAGTCATGCAATTAATGTAATTTAGCGTACCTCCATCGGTACATCCTATTCAGATTAAAAAAAAAAAAAAACTTCGCCAACAGTTGCGTCGCCTGTGCAAGCTGTGCCTCAAGTTCACGCTCGGCGCATCATGGTTGAAAGATTGTAAAGCGGATAGAAAACTGTCCCCGGTTCGTTAGCATTTCGCATTTCAGATTATGAAGCGCCCGGTCTGTTCCCGGTGGACCAATCCGTTCGTTTCCTGCACTCAATTTATTTCTCTTTCTAACGCTCTCTTCTCCTCTCCGTTCTCTGCTCCGGTTACGTACAGCTAAGTCTCGCCAGCGCCCAGTCGTTCGGGTCCCGGTGCTCGAACCAGGTGTTCACGCCGACCGCTCGCTTCCGGAACGTGGTGGTGCGCATCAAGGAGCTAAAGTTCTCCCGCCGCAAGGACATCTCGCGCGAGATCATGAAGGAGATGCGGCTGCTGCGCGACCTGCGGCACGATAACATCAATAGCTTCATCGGGGCCTGCGTGGAACCGATGCGGATATTACTAGTCACTGATTATTGTGCCAAGGGTAGCCTGTACGATATCGTCGAGAACGAGGATATCAAGCTAGATGATTTATTTATTGCATCACTGGTGCATGATTTAATTAAGGTGAGCGCCGCGTATTTCGATTCGACTGCGTTCGTTTCGTTCGTTTTGTGCCCGTACGTGCAGTATGGCACGTCACGACGGGCTTGGCAGCGAAACGTGAAATTGAGTTTTTTGTTAATCAACTTTCAATATGCTTCTGCTCGTTCTTTCGTCATATGCTTTTTCCACCGTTGGGACGCGTGAATTCAGGCAATGATCTACATTCACAGTTCAGCTTTAAACTACCACGGTAACCTGAAATCATCGAACTGCGTCGTGACGTCGCGCTGGATGCTGCAGGTGACGGACTTCGGTCTGCACGATCTGCGCCACTGCGCCGAGAACGAGTCGATCGGTGAACATCAGCACTATCGAAGTAAGACACAGGCAGCGAAACGTTCCGCGTCTAGCTCAAACTCTAATCTAATTCGCGCCTTCGCTCTTCGTCCTCAGATCTCTTCTGGAAGTCACCGGAGCTGCTCCGTCAGCCGAACCTGTACGGCAGCCAGAAGGGCGACGTGTACGCGTTCGCTATCATACTGTTCGAAATCATTGGCCGGCGGGGCCCGTTTGGGTACACGGAGCTAGAGCCAAAGGAAATCATCGACCGCGTGAAGGCCCTGCCCGAACCGGGCAAGGACCCGTTCCGGCCCGACATCGAAAGCGTCATCGAGAACGAGAACGTGTGGGACTACGTGATCAACTGCATACGGGACTGCTGGGACGAGAATGCCGATCTTCGGCCAGATTTTCCCAACATCCGGTAAGTGGTACGGTGGTGGTGTGCGCTCGGGGAATCGTGTCAGTGCGTCTCACGCAGTGGTTTCCTAACCGTTCGCACAGGAACCGGTTGAAGCGTATGCGCGGCGGTAAATCAAAGAACATCATGGACCAGATGATGGAGATGATGGAGAAGTACGCCAACAACCTGGAGGAGATCGTGCAGGATCGGACGCGGTTGCTGTGCGAGGAGAAGCGCAAGACGGAGGACCTGCTGCACCGGATGTTGCCGCAGCCGGTAGCGGAGAAACTGACCAAAGGGCTCGGCGTCGAGCCAGTATCGTACGACTCGGTGACGATCTACTTCAGCGACATTGTTGGTTTTACAGCGATGTCCGCCGAAAGCACGCCGCTGCAGGTCGTCAACTTCCTGAACGACCTGTACACGGTGTTCGATCGGATCATCAAGGGCTACGATGTGTACAAGGTGGAAACGATCGGTGACGCGTACATGGTGGTAAGTAGCGGTAGGGCGATAATGCTCTATATTCCAACAATACTAAATAGACTTTAGAATGGGTTAAACAACTTCGAACAAATTTCTTTTGATATGATATGAAAATATTACATTTGTGTGATGAAAGTATAGAAAAGAAACTAATCAGTTGGCTTGGTTGGGAAAAGCGTCTTCATTGTCAAAACCTCTGTGTCACGGCACAGAGTGGTAGTGGTGTCGATCTTTCGATACGATAAAAACGGTACCACAATCCCAGCTGGATCCCAGCTGTCTCTCTCCAGCAACGAGCTGACTAACCAGATAATTATATACACCAGTCTAAATCGCATGAATGCCCCTACTTTACGTAGAAAAACCGTCCATACGTAGTTTAATCCAAAATTAGTGTATAGAAAAATATGTTGATTTAAAATTTATTCGTTTTTTTTTATTTTCATAGTCTTTTTTATTAATCCACTTTACCTAAAGTGTGCTTTGATTGTTTGAATAAGCACAGAACTTGTTGCAAATACTCTTATTCTTACGATTGGTGAATAGATATTATTATCACAATATCAGAGGCATTACTTCCGGTCTGTGCTGTGTCGTTGCCTATACTATATTTGAAGCTTGGAGAAAAATACTAACAAGATGTCTGTGTCGAGGAAACTGACGGAAACTCAACAATCGATCCATTGCATACTACCTCTTAAATGTGGCTGTCACGAACAATACCTTAACCTTTGTCTGGATTTTCTCTTCCCATCCCCGCACAGGTTTCCGGTCTACCTATCACAAACGGCAACCGTCACGTCGGTGAGATTGCCTCGATGGCGCTGGAACTGCTTCAAGCGGTACGCAGTCATCGCATAGCGCACCGGCCGAACGAAACGCTGAAGCTGCGCATCGGCATCCACACGGGACCGGTCGTGGCAGGTGTGGTCGGTCTCACCATGCCCCGGTACTGTCTGTTCGGCGACACGGTCAACACGGCCTCGCGCATGGAATCGAACGGTGAGGCGCTAAAGATTCACATCTCGCAGCAGTGCAAGGACGCGCTCGACACGCTCGGCGGGTACGTGATCGTCGAGCGGGGGTTGATCGCGATGAAGGGTAAGGGTGAGGTGATGACGTACTGGTTGGAGGCCGCAACGGACCAGGCCATCCAGAAGATCCCGGTGGACGTGCGAGATCTTCCACCGCCACTGTTCTGTCGGCCGCGCCGCAGTCCCAAGATGACGTACGATTCACGCCACCCGAGCATTATCGGGTTGCCTGGTGGTGGTGGTGGCGGTGGCGGCGGTGGTATGATCATGAACATCAGCGGGATGGGCAGCTATATGCCGGGCAGCAGGCGCCAATCGTGCGCCCATCGGGTCGGTGTTGGTGGTGGTGCCGATCATGAGAGCAACTACAGCCTGCAGGGGTCCGTGTTTGGGCCGATGGTTTCGTTGCGAACCGACGGTTCGCCGACGCGCGCCCGACGCCACGAACCGTCCGGCCGGGAAAGTTCGATCGGGCTGGACGACGCGGACGATTACTCACAGTGCACGCTGGATCAGCGCACGGCAGCCATGTCGACGGTGGCCACATCGATCGGTAGTAAGATTGGTTCGAGCGAAAATCTGAAGCGCGCACTGCTCGGTAGTTCTCCCGGAAGGCGCCTGAGCCACAAGCTGCGTTCGTTAACGTCCGCCGACGATTACAAGCAGCTGTGCAGTAGTAGCATGTCGGCAGCGAACGGTGGCCGGTCGCCCGAGGCGGCCCTGTTACGCGAAAGTCGTTCGCTTGATCCGTTCCCGGTGACGGTGGAACCGCGTCGCCGGCGTCTAGACGCACTGACGCGGCGGGTCGTGCCGAGGTTGGCAAAAACAATCACCGCACCATCCCGCACCGGCTCGCAGACGTTCGTGCCTGCGCCAACGTCCGTCGTGTCCACCATCAGTCACGAATCAATCGCGGACGGTAGCACGCGGGCCACCGCTCGGCGGGACCATCTTCCCGATCCGAGCAAACTTACCAACAACACCACCTCCACCAACGCCAAAGCACGCGGAAACGCGACGGAACCGAACAACAGTCACAACAGCAGCGAGGCAGCCGCGTACCACAAGTACCTCCACAACAACAACTGCAACGGTTCGATCGGGAACGGGGCGGGCGCGGAACAAGAACAAGCCACGTGCCCGCTGCTCACCCGCCAAACGTCTCTCACCACGCCCCACCACGAACCGCACGATTGTCCCGGTCTGTACACGAACAACAGCAGCAGCAAGCGCTGGTATTCGCTCGAGCACGTCGGCGCACCGGACGAGGATAGCTGCAGCAAGAAGTCACTCACGCGCAGCTCGATCAAATCGTGGCTGGTCGGGTTCATCCACGGCAACGGGTTTAAGTCGAGCGATAGCTCTCTGCGCAAGGTCGGCGTGCTGCCGGTTGGTGTTGGCGGTGTGACCGGGTTCGGCGAGCTGCAACCGACGCCGGAGAAGGAGAGCATGGTTTGAGCGGGGTCTTGTGCGTCGTGCCCTGGAGCTTTCCTTTCCATTCCGCCTCGTACCGCTGGCCCTCATCCATCCTATGGTGGGTTGATTGTGTGTGTGTGTGTGTGTGCGTGGTTTTATGCAATTCATTTTATGCAAAAAGAAATAATCAAAGGATGCTGTTGCAAGGGTTTTTGCACCGAATAAACAAGCTTCATAGCGCGTCGTTTTCATGTCACAGCCTTTCCGCCCTGAGACAAGCAGCAAACCATGAGATTCTTAAGTGCACGATTCGTGTTTTAGTATTGTTGGTTTGAAATTTCCACTTGACAAGCACGCGATCAGTGATGTTACATTTTGGGTAAAATCCTTCATGTACTAATGGTTGCTTAGCGTTTTTTTTGTCTCGATCTAATCTGGTGCCATTAAAGAATGTCATCGAGGCGTGGCAAAGGGTTATTGGATGGTTGTAATTTTTTTTAATATTTATAACTTTTAACATCCAATATATCAAGCAATGAAAACCATTCGTGACACAAAACAATATTTACTTTGTGCTTAAAAGATGATTTCAATTTTTTATCAATTTCTCTTCGAGCATTACACTTGTTAATGTTTAACGCAAGAATTTGCTTCACTGTAGCTCTAAACGGATTTGCTACGCGATGAATGTTTGTGCCAACTTTTCGTATATTTTCGCTAAATTAAATTTGACGTGAGCTACATCCACAATCGTTATTTGGATTCGAGCCTAAACCTCCGTGGCAATTCGTAAAGAAAGCAACGTAAACCCTTTTGTTTTTATTCCCTACTCTATTATATGCTTAAAGTGTCCCAAATTCAGTCTTTAGTACATCATTGCTCATGGTGTGTGTCTGGTATGCTTGTTAATTATGCTGAGAACTCGTGTACAGCGACGTTGGGTCAGTTGATTAGCCAATTGCAAACGTTTTTTTTGTGCGTAAACTGTTTTGAAAAGCTTCAACAACGAACTACTAGCTGAGGCTATCCACTCTTTACTAAATCTTACGCCCAAATGTATGCAAGCAGCACTACAACTATTCCTTATACTGTATTATTTGCTCTTTTACATGGCTATTTCGTGATACCTTGGGCACGGTAGAGATGGCAGAGTCCGACATGCCAACACACACAAGCTCACATATTCCTCACGCACACCTAAACCTTGAACCACTTTCCGCGGTCCGAGCAAGCACTATTATTGTTTCCTTTTTATTTTCATTAAAATATCCCAGTATGGCCCATACTTATTTCCACGAACTGTACCGATGATGGAGGGAAACAGAGAGAGAGAGAGAGGTTAACGAGGCATTGTAGTTTTTTTAAATATTATTATTTTTCTCCCGTTCGTTCGTTCGTTTCCTCGTGTATTTCTAGCCTGATTGTAATTTGTGTGCCATGTGCGCTTTGTGCAACAACGGATCAGTGTAATAATGAATGAATGCGATCTTTAGTGTGCAAAACCGACCTGTTGCGATGTTTATTCATCTTTTTCGATAATGTTATTCATTAAAATTAAAACCGAACACTGTTGCTGTGCGGGGCTTTTGCCCCCCCCTCCCCCAAAAAAAAACCCTCCAGTGAGACAGTGTGATGCGTGGCCAGGAAGAAGCAGGTGAGGTGGATGTGGGGGACGGGTGATGGATGGTGGAATGGGGGTCCATTAGTTACGCCAAAATCAATTAAAACTAGCATCGTTTCTAAGGTTTTCAATTTCAGCGCAAATCAGCAGAGACAAACGTACGGTTTTAAACGTTATTTAAGATAGGAAAGTACGAATGTCGATAAAGCGACGAGCTGTTGGAGGAATGCAAACCACGCACGGTAAACGAGAAGAAGAAGGAAAAAGAAATGAGAAGAAAAGAAAACAAATAGGCTGTGAAAAATAGGAGTTAATCGATTTAGCATGTTTTGTAATTTTGTTTCTATATGTGAGTGTGCTTGTGCGCGTGTGTGCGTGTGTGTATGTGTGCACTACGTGTTGCCGGATTGCGTTCGTATAGAGAAAAGCGATCTATTTTTCTTAAATATACAGTTTTCGCAAGGGTTACCACCTTCACCGACAATTGATCTACTGTGTGCATGAAAGTTAGCAGGAATATTTTTTATAACATTGCAAGAATTTTTGAAAATATTCACCATAAAGTTAAACATTTTCCATTTAAATACTTATGCCAGTGGAACCTAAAAACCCGAAGAGGCTTTGCAAATAGCTTTTGAACACTTCCAAACTATTTTGATTGTATTCTGACGTGATCAGAGCAAGTAATATGAAAAGGAAATCAGCTTTGGAAAAGAAAACCGCTGCGTAAATGCGCGAATAAAATCGTGTTTTCTGTATAGGTGCACTTTTCGGCAATATTATTCAAAAATACAATGGAAGATGATTTGCATCGCACAGTTGAAATATCTAGAAATGCGTTTTTTTTTTAGAGAGCTAGGAACGTTAGTCAGAGAACACTGTGTGTTTATCTCTGCGACTCGTGTGCTTGAAACACATCATCTTCATCACATTCGAACGACCCGTTCATGTGTTGCCTCGAAATTGTAGGCACCGTCTGTGGCTGCTGCGATTTAGACGCTCGTTCACTCTCCTAACCTTCCATTCGCCATCTTGCTTTTTTCGTTAGCACTTCGCAAAAGTTCACCGGAAATTTTAGACTTTTCCTTCTCAAGTGCAGAATGTACTTTGATCTGTTTTTTTTTGTGAGAGGATCAACAAGGGTTTAGAAAAAATGTGGAGAAATGTTATAAAACCTACGCATACACACACGCGCACACGTACATACTAAGCCGTGGAGCTGAGCAGTTCTAGCACATAAATGCGAAATGTGGAAAGTGTTACTTGATTTCGAAGAGGAAGAAAGGTTACTTGAAAGGTGGAAAGAATTAAAATAAATGAGGATGTGTGAATTTATGGGAGGGGATAGTGACCACCATCACAAACACGCATCCTCTCACATAGAAGTAAAAGGAGATATGAAAACAAAAAACAAAAACAAAAAAAAACCCATATATACACTCCTCCGTAGTTAGTTGTATATTGTAAAAACAAAAATACCTTCTGCAGCGTGCATGGTGGTTAAATGTGAAAACGCTAAAAGTAAACCGGAAGAGCAACGCAAAAGTTACCGTCATTACCGTAGAAAAGAATTTTAATGTTTTATGAATGTTACAACGAACAACGTGTGGCATCGCTGCAAAAGCAGCACAGCATAGCATAGCGGAAGAAAATGAATCGTTAAATCGAGTTGTAAGAGAACATACACACTCGCGCACATGCATCGACCTAAATAATAATGACAAGTAAGTAAAACATGCGGCGTTGGTAATAATGGTTCCATTATTTTCGAATTAAAAAAAATGTAAACAAAAGTCAGCGATTAGTGTGAGTGTGTGTGTGTGTATGTGTGTGTGTTTGCGCGTGTAAACTTGCAAAAGATATCAATTTTGTGCACGAATCTCACCCTCTCGGGTACAGCGGTGTGAGATGATTGAGCCCGATATTGTTCGGAAACGGTCGTATTCTTACTGCTTTTTGGATGTGAAACAATATTTACACACGAGAGAGAGTTGAAAAGTATACATATATACATACTAAAATGAAACATACAAATTTCCGGTCGAAACCGATGGAAAGTTGTTTATAAAAAAGAAATAAAATTAAATGGAATAAAACACACTAGATTGAGAGGAATATAAAGAGAGGAAACGAGAGAGAGGGAGAGAGAGAGAGATAGTAAAACAGATGTAGCGAAGACTATTACTTGGATGTCATACTTTATAAACAAAAGGCAGCACCGGTACGGTACGAATCTCGTGCCCTCTCCTCCAACCCGGTACGGGGTGAAATTTGGCTGGTAAAAGGAGATGTGCCGGATAGGAGAGGGTACGCTTGGTGCGGATCATTGGTAATGTTTTTACTAAGCATAACGGGTTTTAAACTATCAAATCATTCATTGTATAGTGCATAGTGTAATAATTCACGTTAAACGAAATGTGTATGCGCGTGTGCGAGATGGAGAGAGAAAAAGAGAGATAGTGTGTGTGTGAACTCCGCAAGGTAGAAAGATAAAAAAAGGAATGTATATTTATTGAAAATAAAAAAAATGGTACCACAGTAGGCATTGTTGCTTTTTAGCTACAGCTACAACGATCGTTGGGTTTCAACCGTGTTACTAATATCACATGTAATTATTCATAATTGCTGCAATTTCTTTCCGTGCTCGTTGAGTGTATGAGGTGCAATTCACTGTGACAGCGCGATGCATAATTATAACCGTATCCTTCTTTTCTCGGAATATAAAATAATTGTAAGCCCAATATCAAAACAGTCTCGAACAATCAGTCCCATAACTAAGGAATACTAAGTTGGCTTAAAAGTTGTTAGGGTGACACATGCGGAGAACCACAAAAGTAAATTCCGTAACATTTTTTATTTCAAATTATGCTTATCAAAATGTCGCTTCAGCGCGACAAGTGGTTCAACAGTGGTTTTAATTTTAAGCGTGGCTGTAAGGGCACAAACGGATCATTCTGGTTCATCAAAATGTCGTCAAAATGTTGCATCATTACACAACAGTCATCTGATTGAAAAGGACCGATGAACCACTCGCGATACATCCAAAGTCAAAAACATCAGCTCAAGCTCAATAGGATGATGAAGAATTTTGTTTTTTTTTCGATTACCTTGAAAAACGCCTGACGATAAAAAGCGAACGATTGGAAGTCCAATCAGTGCGTTTGATGGGAGAAATCGCAAAGAAACGGTCGCATGAATTGCATTTCGAATTGTTTTCTCATCCACCATCCATTTTCTGTGGACCTAATAATATATTTATGTTAATATATTTGCGGAAATTATCGAACGTTAAAATACAATTCCATGCAGCACCATATTTTTAACGCATTTATCAACACTCAACCGTGCTTGGCAAAAGCAAAAGTTTTCCCAAATGTTCATGTGCTAAACTGCTGTATACTTGAACCAGAAATATGTTTTATGAAGAATTTCTTTTGAAGGCCAGTTGTATACTTTTTATTTTTAAGTTATTACGAGTGAATTGTATTTTAGTTTACTATTGCTAGAATTTGCTTTAATGTATGCATCAGCATTGAAAATAGAATATCACTTTTCCTTGGACGAATATTTGTACAAACCTTCCTGGCCACCAACATATTCTCCTACTAATTGAAGTCCAGAGATCGCCATTCATGTAACCCTTAGACACTTTCAATATCAAAGTCAACTTGATCAGGCTGGTTGGAAACAAATATGTAAAAACAAGGGCAACAATTAATTCACTCTCGTCGCACTGATTTTTCACACAGAGGAAATTTGTACGATTTTGGGTCTGGTACTGAAAGCGTTAGTAAACTCCGTAGCGTATCGCCAATCACGAAAAAAACGACAATCCACATTGATTTTGCACATTAAACATCATTTAACGAATTTTGGCTCAAAAGTGGGAGCAAAAATGTATTGAGAATAATTTTCTCCCAATGTTAATACCATTTAGAATGATTAAAACGCAATATTCAGGTGGCCGTAAACTGGTACACAAGGTGGTGTTTGCATTTTGCTATATTTTTCAGTGGAAACTTAATTTCTGCTAGAAAACTATTATATTATTGCTTAAAAAAATATTTTTTTACTATCGTATACAATCTAATTTACAATTTATAATGCCTTATTTAAATAATGGGAAACGTTTCTGCGAAACTGTTGCACTAAGTTGCCGAAAACTGGTACATTTAACCCACATATATATTTTTTCCTACGGAAAGATGAAAACGGCAATTTTCACCTACGCGAAGCGAGTTTTATTATTTTTGTTGCTACTACCGTACCTGCTTACCTGGTGACATATTACCCACTCATATATCATGCCACCACCGTCATAATTCATTCATGAGCTATCATGAAGTGGGAGCTAGGCAACAAATCGCCCACGGCGTGTCGTTATCGAAAATACTCCCGCAGGCCGAGAACGATTGGATCGTTCAGATAGTAACCGCTCGGGTTAACGCTTTTGTGTGGGTATTTTCAAGCTTTAAAAAAATCGAACCATAAAGAAAACATATGTGCATTTAAGACTATTTCTTTACAAATGCAAAAAGTTGGACGCGATGAAATGAGTTTAAACAATAAAAACGTACATTTATAAGCGCGTTGTTAGAACTTAATACTAAAGGGGAAACGATCTGAGCACTGATAAACGGGTTAAATTTCTTGCAAACGCGATGCTTTTCCGTTCTGGCCAGCAATGGAGACGCCTGGTGTTTCCCGGTGGAGGCGCATGGTTGTTGGAAGTTCAGGACATTCGCATGTAGGTCAAGGGAAATAGAAAATAAATGTAATTTACTGAGCTTAGGCTTTGAAGTTACATACCTTTATAAAAGGCTTTTGTGAGAACCAAAAATATTTAAAAAAATGAGAGTAAACATTTCATCAACGTTTTTGATGAAACTAACACAAAAAAAATGGCGTTCATAAAGTATTAACATTTTTAGTAGGCTTTAAATTGAATAATTATTAAAAAAATAGATGATTTGGCGTATAAACAAGACAGCTGGTTTTTATTACTTTAAATAAGTTTTTTTTACCTTTTCTGATGATGCCTGGATTAAATTGGCTGAACTGTGTTTCCTTTTGTTTTGTTAGATATTTTTCCACAGCATTAAACACACTAAACAGTCGTGTTCTGCGTAAAGAAAGCCATCTTAGCGATGAAGCGTTGAGGATCATCTCTGTAGCAACCGCGCTCTAACACCGGATGGCTCGTTGTTGCCGCAGGGAAGTAGCAAAGTCTACGTAACATCCGGCAGTCCCGTTCTCCTTCCCAATAGAACCATCGAGAAAATGTGGAAAATATAATTACAATCACCATTGATTTTTTTTGGAGCTTCTAGGATGATTTCAAGATGTTGATAAATGGTACAAAAAATAAGGATTTCTTTAGTCAAACTGTATCCTCATTTGTCTATTCTGAAGGCGCCTGGAGTAGAACCCGTTGAATGTGGGTCCTTAGTGGAAAATAAAATAGAGACAACAAAAATGGCCAGTAAAGAGCGACTTACAGAAATGAATCTTGCACAAAAAGAAATGAAGCTCAATCCTCAATGCTCTCAATTCTTAGCTCAATTCTCGCACTATGAACTGAACATTGCTTATCAGCTTTCAGGCACAAATCGTTGAACGATTTCAACTATGCAATTGTATGCTTTGTGTTGCTTCTTACATTAAGCAAATAAAGTACAAAAAAAGACAAAAAGGGTCAAAAGATGCATTTATAACTAACGATACACTCTGTATCTTCAATAGCTTCAATCGTAGCTTCAGAATTTCAACATCGCCCTGTCTGTCAAACCGAATACCGATATCCGAAAGAAATGTAACTCTTGTTAACATCGGTGTTGTAATTACAAACAAGAACCGTCCAAATTGAAAGCATTATTAGATGTACCGTCGCCTGAAATGGTACCGTCCTACCTTACCATGGTCCCACATCAACTCCCCTTGAAACAATTCCTACAAAATCTGCCTTCCGCTGCAGCCCGCAAACCTGCCAAAGGCAGCACCGAAACCCCCAACTCACTAAACCTAGTTGTTTACCAACACTCCGTGGACGTTCGATTCGTTCCCCTCGGGAAGAAGCGAGTGAAAGGGAAAAGAGTTGTTGGGTGTGGATGTTTTTTTTTTGTTTCTTTTTCGGACACGGATAAATCCATTCGCGAGGCGCGCCAACAAGCGCATCCAGTGTACGATGGCGAGAAAAACAACAGGGAACGGGAAAATCAATTGCAGCTTATCGCGCGCAGCGCTCTGATTGAATTGTTCGCGCCGCTCGGCTATGGGGACGGCTTCGGGAAGGATTGAATGGGTCGGGGAAGGGGAAAGGGAAGGGAAGGGGGATGATAATAATTGTAACACTTCGCAGCCTCGCGGTGGATAAGCAGGCGACCCTCGCGCGAGTTCGTACCTGCTGCGGATGGGATTCTGCAATCAAAGTAGCCCGAGACGTGCACAGTGAGCGAGTGGAGTGAGCGAAATTTGCAGCAATTAATGCAGTGTATGTGTGTGTGTGTGAGAGAGAGAGAGAACGAGTGATTCAAGTGCATCACTAGCAGCAGCAGCAGCAGGAGCAGCAGGAGCAGGAGGTACGGAGCCGGTACCGATAAAAGAAGGGATCGATAAATTGACAGACTGTAAAGTTTGCTCTGCTAAGTAAGTGTCGGTTTGCACGGAAAAAAAAAATAAAATAAAAATAAACAATAACTTGTTGCAAAAAGGGGTCAGTTTATGCCGAACGGCGTTGAATCGTGGTTCAGATTGTAGGACAAAACTGCTCGTTCAAGCATTTAGTGCTAGTGTTTTGTTTTTTTTTGTTTTTTTTTTCTTCAAAGTTTTCGATTTAAAAACATCTCTTTTCATTTGACTAAAGTATTTAAAAAAATATTTTATTTAAAAAAAAAACAATTACCGCTCGACCGGCCTCAAACATGCATCGCCTCATTCAGGACGTGATATTCAAGCTAAACGTGCTAATCCGGCTCGGTGACGAGTATCCGCTGGTACCGTGAAAACGCACAACCGACCGTCTCGGCACAGCGTTCCGAGCAAAACCCAAAAAGGCCACCCGCATGACCCAGCACGCTTTGCCAACTCGTTCCCATTCGCAGATGGACTTCACCGTGTACGACTATCCGCGCGAAATCTGGCGCCTGAAGCCGGGCTGGGAGGTGACCGTGAAGACGGTCACCTTCCTGCCGCTGGTGCTGTTCGGTGTGCTCGGCAACGCGATCCTGTGCTACATTCTCGCCCAGATCCGGGCGCTGCGCACCCCTACGAACCTGCTGATTGCGAACCTGGCCATCGCCGACCTCGCCACGCTGCTCATCTGTCCGCTCATGTTCATGTTCCACGACTTCTTCCAGAACTACGTGCTCGGTGCGGTCGGCTGCCGGACGGAGGGCTTTCTGCAAGGTAGGTTGCGGTGCGGTGCGTGGCCTCGGCGGTACGTGAGGGGGACACCTTCAACGTTCCGCGGGGAGTGATTCAGTGTGTGTGTGTTTTTTTTTTGTGTAGCGTCAGACCAATCCTTAAAAGTGGCCTTCGAAAAAGTGAAAGCCTATTACGGACGAAAAAACCGATCGGAACGGAAAAAAATACTATTTTTTTTTTATTTTTAAACGACCACCAACAGCAGAAGAGTGTCGAATGGGATGGCAATTTCCGTCAGTTTTTCCCGTGAAACAGTTTCGCACGCCAATTTCCGATACCACCAGCACCACTTCTTACCCAAAAGGAAAGATATCCTTAACTATCCATCACGTTTGAGTACCCGAAATGCGCTTCCTTAGCGGGAAGTTGTATTTTACAGAGGTAGAGTTTCTTCACTAGCTTAAAAAAAGTGTAAAATCATGTCGAGTAATTGAGTGAGTAACTAGTGAAGATGTCAAATGTGGTATTTTTTCACTCTCCAATCGAATAATGGCTAGAGAAATGAGTCCATTTCGCGTTAAATAGGCTAATTGGTGTCTAGTTAAAAGAAAAAGATAATTCCCCAACAAATTCAGATATTCAAGCAAGAAAGATTTCCCATGTCAAACGTTAGAAGTAATATTTTTTTATATCTACCGTGAGGTTTAAAAAACCAACCAATGATCCAAGCTGGAATCGTCTTCCCAACTGTTCGAAGAGTTGGATTAGATTTGTATTGCCCAAACCGGCTCACGAAAGTCATAATTAAATATTTAAAAAAAATGCCTCTTGAAGTCGAAATTCGCTTAATAGCACATGGCCAAAAGATCTGAATGTTGTTTAACACTCTCAGCACCATGTCAGTCCGATCAGACCGACAGCTTTGGCTTTCCAAGAGAGTCTTCGTTGCCGTTTCTCATTGTTGGAATAGGAAAAAGGGCAAACATAAATGATCACTTAAAGGTTTTATATTGAAAATGTCCGATGTGCTTGATACATAAATACGCTTGTGGTGCACATCAGAACCACTCTTTGGCGTGAAAATTTGAGTAACCATTCCATTTCTTTTTTACTTTTGGAACAGGATTTTTATGATTTCAAGAGAACGTTTTAATCTCTATAGAGAATATTTCAGCTGGTCGCTAGAAATTGGTCAGTATGATATTACAATTTTTAGCTCGTATTCATTATTATAAGTATCAACTGTTATCGTAAACGTAATTTAAAATAACGACTTCTATTACATCAATTTAAAATGGTTTATGTTTCAAATGATACAAATTAACTTGAATCCTATCCACAAACTTCGTAAGCAAATAATAAGACATAATAAACAATAAAAAATCAACGATTGCTAAGTTATTCTCCGCGCTTGCACTTCCCCTAGCTACTTCCCCTTACCGACTACCGCAGCGTTGATCAAACAGCAATATTCACCCAGAAATAATTGTTCATTGAGAGACATGCGAGACATTTTTTCGTTTTTACATGTTTGATTTTGTTCCTGTCTTAATGATTGAGTGTTGTTTGTAAGGTTTTTTCTTTATATTTAGCATCTTTTTCGTAATTGTTTTGGCGACCAATTCCTTTGGGGGGAAGCTTCCGTGCAGAACACGAAGGTAGCAGTGCTATCGTCGGCAGAAATGGTTTTTCGCCCAGTTTTGATCGCATGTATGTCTTCCACACATTCGGCAATGAGTGGATTTGGCGGGTAGTCAATTGCAATTTGGAGGGTGAACCGAGATTTGAAAATAGTTGATCCAGTTTCAGTGTGTTTGGACACATTCTACTTGATAGACAACGAATGATGGTGTTGTGGATAAACATTAACCGGAAGCCAACTTCTCCCCGTGGTTAGGTTCGCTGTTGATCACGTCCGTGCTCTCCCTGTGCGCCATCAGCTACGACCGTCTGACGGCGATCGTGTTTCCGAAGCGTTCGCGTCTTACGAAACGGGGTGCGGTGGTGCTGGTGGTCGCTTCCTGGACGGGTGGATTTCTGCTCGCCCTACCCCTCAGCATCTACCGGGCGTACCGCGAGCGCCAGTGGAAGAACTACCTCGAGACGTACTGTGCGGAGAACACCACCTTTCTGCCGAGCTACTGGCACGTGCTGATCGGTGCGCTGGTGTGGTTTCCGCTGCTGGTCATGTTCTGCTGCTACAGTCTTATCTTCCTCAAGCTGGATCGCTACGAACGGCGCGTCCTGCGCAAGGAGCACCCGATATCGGTGTCGTACAAGCGGAAGGTCGCCAAAACGCTGTTCATCGTGCTGATCGTGTTCGTGCTGCTGCGCATTCCCTTCACGGCCCTCGTCTTCATACGGTACATTCGGTATCTCAACGACAACCAGAACCAGGTGAGTGTTTTCAATGTTTGAATGTTTTTCGAAGCAAAAAAAAAATTTTTTTATCAAAACTGGTTGTATTGTTAATTAATATCCTCATGAATCTTACGATAGAAAATAATTTCCAGGTATGGAAAATGTTGCTCTTGAGAAAAATAAATTTATTTTACATTTTTAATTTTACTTTACTGTAACACACCAATTTCTCTTCGTTTTTTTTTTCTAAGTCACTTTCGTGTTCATTTCCCATCATGGCCTGTTTTCAGTTTTACCTTAGTTGGAAACGCCTGAAATATTTCACTACCGGTTGCGTTAGCAGAATTTTGGGCCATACATGATGCACAATTCTTTTTTGGCTGGTAAAAAATGGTTGGTAGATGGATTCCCGTCCGAGAAGCGTATTACGGGGCATCGTCTTACGCTCACAGTTTGATATTCATGTACGTTGTGGGTTCCGCTAACTTCATATTATTGTTATTTTTTGTTCGTTTACTAACCTTGAAATATTTCAATTTCTCCGGGAGTCTTTCACCTTTTCCTTTCTTGGCATCAGGATTTGTTATGCCGTCATGT
>JXWZ01004554.1:0-12813 GCA_000956215.1 Anopheles farauti No. 4 | reverse complement strand
ACGCACACACACACACACTACATCGTCCACATCACTCTCATCCCCTGCCGCCACTGCGGCCAACTTCCATCGTTTGCTGGCGCCTGTTGGTATGCAATTTTAACTCGATTTCATTTATTATATCGAGATCACGCACGTCCCGGCACGTCCGCTCGTCCCACGCCCACACACCGAGCAAACCGCTCACATATGGCGGATCGGTAACGCGCATGCAAACCATGCCAAGCCGACAATGAGCCGCTCGGTGGGGAAGATTTTATCTCGATTTGCTGCTCGTGCGTGTGCGTGTGGCTATCGAAACGAGGCCATCGCGATGATCAGGACGCGATGATGGCAAATGATGATAATGTTAGCGGCACCATCATCACACGGTAAGGCTGGGCGACCCCGTATTTGCCCGAGTGTGAGTGTGTGGGAATGTTTTTTTTTTTTCACGCTCTTCCTTTTTCACTCCTCATGCCGGTGAATGTTTTCTCATTCTTAGCGGTGTGATGCTCTCTTTTACTTTGGCTCACTTTTACCTACACGACTGCACTGGGAAGCCTCGGAGCCGAAAAAAAAGGACAACGAACGAAAACGACGATAATGGCATTAAGTTTATCTTCGTAATGCGCAAAGATTGCATACCTTGCAGGCGCTTCGTATCGTGGGATCCGGGGCAGTGAAATTGGATTCCATTTCACGCTCCCATCGGATCGGAACGATGGACCAGCATCAGCGTCCAAGGCCATACTCAGTGCCAGCCATCATAAGCGGAGTGGTTATGTAAATGCGCAGCATCCTGTCCGGTTGGTAGTGAGATAGAGACCGAAAGAGTGTGTGCTTTCGAGCGTCTGTGTATGTGATGATGATGTGATACATGATTGACTGTTGGATGGTGAAAGTATGCATCTAGCGATGAATGAATTTTTTATTGATCGAAATGTGCGCTACGTACGGATCATTAGATAAATTACAAGCACCGTTTTATTGTCCCTTCTTATTGCGATGCTCAATCCAGCTCACTTATGGGATTCATATGGTTAATGTTCGATTCTTTTCCCTTCTTCTAATCTCGTTACAGGTTGGTAATAGTGTTATCTCTGCGATGCAATAAATCGAGGACTGCCTTTGGACCGCGACAAGGACACGGCGATACGTATGTTTGCTGTTCTGCATTTGCATTATAAATAATTTAACTGACCTACATCGAAGCAACCTCTGAAGTGCTACGAATCGGTTGCTACGCGGCAGCTGTCAGTTGAGATCGTCTCAACTGCCATCGGAGCTTCCGCCAGCATCGAACCGATTTAGCCAACAGACACTTTTCCGGTACGATGCAAACTGTTACGTTCAATCGCAACGCTGATTCCGTGCAAAACAATCGACGATGAATGCCCATCCCAGCAAGGATGAGGTCACCGTTTGCGGCATCTTGTCGCACTCCACAGCAGTAAGCCACACCACAAACGAAACCGCCAACCGTGCTCGATGGGACGGACTGTTTTCCTCCGCTCCAGCATCTTTGATCGATGCAGCGGATGCATGAATAATGAGATGAGCGTGAGAGACGCAGTGGGGCGAGTTTGCGTTTAATAGCCTTTTCGGAATGACCATGATGGGGCGGAAACGGTCGCCTGATAGATAGATGGATATATTTATATTTTAATCCCCACAGTAATCGTCGATGCGGTGCCGGCGATGATGAAGTGTTTCCAGTGACTTGTCAGACGTGCAGACATTTCTTCACTCCCACATGTCTCGTTGCCGAAGCAATCTTGTGACTCCCGAGAATGGAACCGGGCAGCATCGTATTCAAATTATGAGACGCACACGAGAGGGCGACAAACGAAGCACCCGAGCACTACGTGCTATCATGCGAACCGTCAATGTGATGCTATGTTGATTTATTGCTAAAAACACCCCCTACATCACCCCCTTCCGCCAGCCACACTGACGATGGGTTTATTTATTTGTTTGCAGCTCGTTTCGCCCAACACACTAGAACACACGACTGTCCCGCCCTTCTCCAATGGGGAACGGGAGAGCTGGGAAAGCATGAAGCTTGTGTGAAAAATAATAACCGAAATAACATTTCCCATTCCGGTTAACCGCACACGGGCAACAATAACAACAACAACAACAACAAAATACATGCAAAGTCTGTGCAAACAAACAAATGTGGCCTATCGCCCACAGTAATAAGAGCGATTTCGAATGCGTCAACAATAGCACAGCGCCCATAACAGCGAAGCTTGCGAGGTTGGTGCGATCATAGTTGCCAACAGTTGCCACTCAATACTCGGGCCGTCCCATTTGCATGGAAATGTGTATATTTATGCGCACTACATGCCACATTTATTTGGCGCCGCGTGTGTTACAACGCGACACAATGCCACACATTTGCCGGGGGGGGGGATTTTTTTTTTCTCGACTTTGTTTACAATTGTCATTACATTATTTCGTGAATTTCCACCATTCGGATGCGGTACCATTTTGACGTGCCAGTGCCGGGTGGGTGAAGTTTACATCAGCGCAAAACCTTCAATCGTTCGGTTGCCTACCCAATCCCTTCCCACGGCGGGGGGCTCGAGGAATCATGACATGAACGTTTTCAGTAACGCCAAAATAGAAAAAATGTGGGCGCTGTTATCATATATTCCCCGAACGTGGACGTAAGCTAGCTCCAAAACATGCCAAAAACGTGACATTTTTATAGCAAATCGAATGACAAAACAAAAATCACATTATTGTAGAGCGACACACCCATGGCATGGAAACAACATTCAGCTTAATGTTAGACACCGAAGCGCAAGCGTTTGCATTGAAGGTATTTTATTTCAACCTCTTCTGTATCAGTCGATTATTTGAAAATTCATTGTTTTGTCTACGATGTTATCAAAACCATACCGCAATTGAACGAAATTTAAAATTGAAAAGGGAATTTCATGGTTTGGCATCAAATGTATGGAGAAACCAACATTATTTTCATGAAATATGTTGTTGGTGATAGTTGTTTTACAAACAATTTTCGAACACATCGTGCCTATTGAGAAATTTAAGATGTTTTAAAAGTAATTGAATTGAAAATTCAAACTCCTTCAACATAAATCTACTAAAGCGGGCTCAGAATACTTAAATAGGAATTTTTTAAGGTACGTAAAAAATAGACCCACAAATTCCGAGGTTCCTAAGTGAGGCTTTCATAATAAGACCGCTCAACAAATTTACCGCAACGAGAGTAATCCGGCAAAAAAATTGTTACGCATTCCGATTTACAGATACGGTTGACATTTTGATTTTTAAAATTTCCGGAAATAATATAAATTATACTGTTTGGTTGCAGCTAATGACACTTGATCATCCTTTCCTACAGTTAATCGGCATTAAGAGATAATATTATCCTTCGTTTTCGTTCTGTATAAATATCTACACTTAATGATTTTTTCCATACCAAGCGAGATTACCTCGATGCCAGATTCCAAAATCACATGGTTGTGGAATGAAATTTTCATGAAATGATTACCTCTCGCGAGCAGAAAGTCGATCCCAAAAGCCTTCCCGCATTCTTTACCGTATTTTCTCGGACATATGCTCGCTCGTTAATATTTCCCGCTTGGGTCGGAAACATTTACAGTGGGATATGCAAACCAAACAAACAGCAACAAAAGACAGCCAAAAAACCCTACAGGCAGTACAAGCGTCCATGTAGAAAGAGAGAGAGAGAGAGAGAGAGAGAGAGAGAGAGAGAAAGAGAGGGAGGGACGGAGGGAGAGGAAAAAGAAACAATCATCGAAGAAAAAGTAAACGGAAACATACTTTCCATTACAGCAGACGAAGCGGCGAGTCGGAAATACAAATAATTCCATTCGAAACAGAAATTTATGATTTAAGTTTCTCCCTCAGGCGGCCATGCGCATATTTCTTCATTTTTATCTCCGGCACGTTTTTCTTTTTGCCGGGCTGGAAAGTAAACGTACCAGACCAGCAATGGGGGGAAAAGCAATGGTACCAGGAAAAATCGGAATGTGAAGGTGAACAGCAAGATAAGCAAGTATCATCTTCAACGGTTCAGGTTGGCAAGAAAAAAAAAGAAGATAACATCCTACCATCAGCTACGCATCGCTTTGCGATTCAAATTTTTCTCTAAGCACAAAAAAAAAACACACGACAAAAAAAACCTGTGGCTCGGCAGACAAAAACCCACGCCATTTGCGTCCATTTTTAGGACTGGTTGGTACACGAGCAACGCAAAACGACAGTGCCCGGGATTCGCATACATGCAAACAAACAAAAAACTAGTATTTTGATTATTAAAGAACGCATGCAAACGCAAAAGTTGTTCTAACCGTCCAGCCGGACGAAAGTCGGTGCCTGGCACGTGCTCGGCTTGGATCGCATTTTACCTCCATCGCCTTTTCTTCCGCACTGCTTTGAAACGCTAAACACGTTTTTTTCGTACACTTTTGCAAACATATAAATATGGGCGCGAATGCAGCATACAGAGAGAACAAGCAAACGAGATAGATAGAAAGAGAGAGAGCGAAAAAAAGCGTCTAAAACTCGCGTACAATGGCGCAACAGGAGACCATCGATGTCCGCCATCGTTCTCTCCATCGCCCATTGTACCGCCGAATGGTGGTGCAATTTTCGAGGAAAATTATTTGATTTTTCGCTCACACCCTGCTCCCTAGCCTGCCCTCAACCCCCACGGGGGCATTTATATATATTTTTTTTATTCTTACATCCACGCTCACGACCGTGCCGTTAAATTGCAAATTGATGGAAAATGTGCCAGGCGCTCGGGGGGAGGAGAAAAAAATCCCAGGAAGTTAACGAAGACACCGGGACGGGTGAGATAATGATGGGTCGCATGTTTTCTTTCGCCCCACTCGCCCACGTTCGGTGGAAAGCCGCCACGGTGCGGTGATTATTTCCTTCGGCCCCCGGACCCGACCCGGGCTGTTTTATTTTCCTTCCCCGGCTACTGCGTTCACAAAGCCTCGGGATGTTAATTTCCGGTCCGGAGTTTGGTCAGATTTGTTATCCGCCCCGTGCCTCACGCGGCTCATGAAACCACCATTCGCATTGGAACTGTTCTGACCGTGTGTACGCTGCTAGAAACGCACTGGAACGCTTCCATCATCGCACCAGTAGGCCAAGACGGGCACAAACAAAATGTCTTCTTCACATCATGACGTGCCCACACACAAAGAAGCACGTTTGTGTATAAGATTCTAGGTCCCCAAAATGATCCATCTTGTTGCAGTGAACGTGTTTTCTTTTACCCCCAATCTCCTTCCCCGCCCATCCACCCACACCGCCGGTTGTTTGCACACTGCCCACGGGGTTGCCATTTAATCAACTTACTGTGACGGTCACTTCCGCCCCACCAACCCCGGTTTACCTACCTCATTTTGTCGCACGACGTGCTGCTGACGAGCTAGACGAATCTCAACCACCTATGCCGGCATTGTCATTCCGCAGCTCTAAGTAACGCTTCCGGGCGACTTTTTTTTTCTCTACTACACTTCTTCGATCAAGTTACGGGGAGTGTAAGACATGTTTTTGGTTTTCTTTTGCACCGAGCTAATTCGAACTTTTACCCTTTTTACCGAAGGCGAACACAAAGCGTACGTAAACTACGCGAAAAATCTTCAATCTCTGTCGATGGCTTCATTGTGGCTGGCATCTTAACTGGCTCACGAAAGCAAGTGATCAAACTTTACTCTTCCATACTGAGCCAGATACGCTAGGCACCTTGCGCGCGAGCCCAATCCATCATCCGATCCGGAAAGTGCCAGCAGATTCTTCCAGCGCTATCTCACGAGCATCGAGTGCGGGATGCTTTTCGAGCGCTAAGAAAACACCGCCAAAGTTCTGCTTTCGGGGGAAGTTTTTTTGTTTTTGCTACCTCACCCTCACCCCAATCCGGGTTGTTTTGTTTTTAAAGAGCTAACCGACCAATGTGCCGGTGCGCGAAAATCGATAGCACTTCGATATGAATTTCGAAAGCAAAACATCCTAACTATGCTTGTGGGGGGGATGGAAAAGTTTGTCGTCTCCGGTGCTGCGCTGCCGAACATAATATCACTAGAAAAAACTGTACACAGGATTCGAAAGAAGTTTCACCGTTGGCCATAGCGCTGTGGAACAAGTGTTCGTGGCGTACTTGTTGCCAGATGCTTCTACTAGTATTGGGCGCAGTTTTGCAATAGTTTTTATTCGTTGTTCATGTCGCGTCCTGCATGGCACAGATTGGCTAGAAAAGGACACATATTGAGAAAATGTGACCAACCCAAACGCGAACAATGCCAAATTTGCCGGTTTAAATGTAAAGGAACAGAGATGCACTACTTGTTACAGCTTCTACCGATCAGAGTTTAGTACGACATTTCATTTTTTTGGGATTATCAAATTTAATTTGGATTTCATACTTTATGCGTATGGAAAAAAGCACACGTACTCCGGTTACTATTAACTTGTTTATGAAATAATGTTTACTGGAATGCCCAATATGATTCAAATCTATGGAAAAACTATTAAAATAGAGTCCATTATATAATAATACATATTTAATGATTCAATTTAGTCTGTTTCCAAAAGAGTTTTGAACACATTTACATAGAGATAATTCAGGTTATGTGTAAGGTATCTAAAATGCTTACTGGCCATTATTTAGCATTAACTTGTTCACGGCATTGAAGTAAATAGATTTTTTTTAAATTTCAAAGAAATCATGTATATATCATAATATTCTAATGATAACCTAACCTTTGGCCCTAGATATTAACAGAAATTAAGCGATGCTTGGAATCGTCATGTAATTTCACACTAATAACTATCGAAAAAAAAAATGTAAATCTAAGTACGTTATTATTATTTTTTTTATTCCACCATTTCTTGATCAATTCCTGACTAAAGGTTACCCTTACGTGTTTTGCACATATAAAAGAAAAGATTTTTAGTATACTATAACCAATTATAGTACCAATAATATAACCAGACAAACAGATTGTGATAGGCGATAGAAGCGTTGAAGTTCGTTGTAAACAGCGTTCCGTTTTACTTCGTGGATATTTTTTTCATAAACCTCTTCAACATATTAAACCTTCTGCACTAATTACATCAACCTTCCCATTGGATATCGAAAACGAAACAACAATTTAATGACCGACACATGATTGTCAACCTACTTATCATTTAAGTGGCGCTTAATTAGCTTTGCCCTGTCACGTCTCGTGATGCATTTATCGCTTTCCTTGCAATCTCTCTGTTTATCCACACACACATGCACACATCGCAGCAAAAATACCAACGTAATCCAACACCACTAAACCGCAACCAAACACTTTGTGAAAATTTAATGAGACAATTTAAGTATCCATTTGATGGTCCTTCGAAGGCTCATCAGAGAGCTCTTAATAAATAACACCCGAGAAATCAAATATACATCTCTCTCACACACACACACACACACAAATACACCCACACTGACGAGTGTGGTGAGTAATAAAAACGTGCGTCCAAATTCCTCAAACGTGCCAAATTCTAATGCAAATCAGTCCAACGCCGTTTTTCCCTCCTGCTAAGTTGCTCAATCTCATCAAAATCCATCAACCTTTTGCTGCAATAAAACGTTACACGCCGGGCGTCCTAATTCAATTTATTGGAAAATAATTTCCTCACACCATCCTTCCCGATTGTAAGGATCGTACGATGTAGGAAAACTAAACACACACACACACACACATGCCCGGCCCGGAAACGCTTTCGATTCCCGATAAATTCAACAAAACGCTCGTAACACACTTTCCCTTCCCGTCGCACATTCCGCACAAGACCCTTCCCACGGGCAAGCAGTTTTCGGGCTCCTTTCCCTGGTGCGGTCGTAGTTTCCGAAGGTTGGAAGGATGTTATGCATATTTTAAACGCATTCGTATCGCCGAATCATTCGGTGGTTTAAGGAATTTCGTATTCAAATTGTGTTGCGTATCTGGGTCATCTGCGTGTTCGGGTGGGTTTTCCCGTTCGCGGTGGAATGTGTCTAACCTCGGCCACCTCGGTGGTGGTCGTAAAATTTGCACCTGCTATGCACCGCTCACGGGACATCGAACCGAACGGTTCGTTTCGAACACGACCGAGGGTGGCTGCGGGTTTTGCGAACTTCGAACCCGTAAGCCGAACTTCGAACGCGTCCCCCCACCTGGTGACGGTTGAGTTACTTCCCTGCGACCGAATCTGTTCTATCGACCGGAACCGATCATGCCGTTGCCGTGTATTATTGACAGGAGCAAACCACCCGAAGAAAGTGACGTTTCTGTGAGACCTTCGAAACTCCTTCCCGGGTGAACCACAACGAGCCGAGCACTGAAAGACATGTCCATCGGTTGGCACACCGGTTTCGGCATCCATAAATCATGCATCACACGTAGAAATTGGAGGTTAGGCAGGGTCCGGAATAAAACTATTGCTCAATAATAATAGTGCCCATCTGGGTCACTGGTGAACGAAAGCTAACCGAGTAGCGCGAGGGCGTAGAGTGTGCTCCCAGCGAGCATTCGGTTCGCGCGGGCTTTAACGAGTACTTCCGTGGTTAACTGTATGATTTATAGGCAGAATTTATGAGCCGGGCGGTCACGAGACACTGGGTGATTTGCACAGGGAACGCTAATAAATTTCCCTCGTCGCCTGTACGCTTCCGATCGGTGGGAAATATTAACAAACAACACATTTTACCCACCGCCCAAAGGCATGCACTGAATATCTCCAGACGATACTTGCTTGACATGGGTTTGTTGGAAAATTTAGTTCATTCCTTTTTTACTTTTACTTTTCCTTGTTAAAATACACTCCCTTATGCACGTACAACATCTCGCAAAGCAAAACTATCATCCTCGTGTTTAATGAGCACATCCTTGTCATAGGGAAAACCACCTTAAAACCGCTACCGTTCGCCTTCTCAGGATCGGGTTGTGGTCCGAACACAACGACACAACTTTTCCCGTTTCTTAGCGTCGATTTGGTCCATGGGAAAAAGGTAAAGCCTACGTCCGGGTCCAGGGACGACCAGCATCATCATCAAACCACATGGGGGATTCTATGGTTCCGAAAAATGTGTGTCACAAAGTTTCACCAGCCCCGTCGACCCCGGGTTATTGACGTTGACGGTGAAGCTGGAAAGAATGACCGGATTGATGACCGTAGCCAACTGGTTGCGACGGGGGTCGGAACCAAACTGAAACCAAATTCGGATGAAGCAAAAGTTTTGCTCATTTTATTGCCACCCGGGGAAGGTGAGAAGGTGTGCGGTGTGCTGTGGTTGCCCATGGCCATGCAAATGGAGCTATGTTGCCGCTACCGGCCCGTCTGATGATCCGATGCGACGAGTTTATCGTCGCACGACTCGTGAGCATCCATTTTCTAGCGATCCGGAACCAGGCTGGGTTAAGTTTTAGACAGACGGGCGCATCCAGTAGCAAAAACGAACGAAAAAAATACACGCATCCGGAAGGATGCCTGATAAAATGAGCTCCGGTAGGTGTTTGTCTTCTTTTTTTCGTTTTTTGTTCCTTTTATTTACTTGCCACTCGATCGCTGAAGCACACGGGGAAATTATGTAAACTAGGAACGTATAGAAACGAACAAAAAAAGTGCCATCAGTAAAATTGGGTGCGGAGGTCACCACAAAATTGCATTCTCCCGTTGGCTAGGATAAAAACGGAGAAAGGTGTAACAACGGCTACGGAAATGGAGCGAACTGAACCATCGACATCTCGCACACGGCTCGGCTGTAAGTAGAACAGCAAGCTCGTCACTCGTTTGCTTGGTGTTATATCTTACAGTGAGCCGCGTCGGGATCATACAACAGCATCTGTTCCGAACGTCCGTTTCCAGCCGGTTGAAGTGCGCTTCGGGGACAATCGTGTAAAGTAGCAGAAAATATAAAAAAAAAAAAATGTACACTATGGGGCGAGTTTGGGTGAGACGAATTTCTGTCACCGTGTAGCATAATTTCAATAGCACTTAATCAACTTTCACTCGGGACGGTGATGCGAAACACAAGTGGAAGAGAATTTAGTGCACAAACGCAGATAGTTTGAGATAGGAAAGGGGATGTAGCGCAGGGGTGTAGAAGTGTTCAAAGCAATCTAAAGTGATGTGCGAAATGTGAAACGTGAAAAGTACGAACGGTCAGGAGGATGCCGGAAAAAGTGAACTAAACTGGTAGCGTAGTAAGCGCATATTTTGTGCATGTTACAAAATTTTTGGAAACAGATAAAGTTTGTTCTCTGTTTTTACACAAATTTAATTTGCACATTGTTTTACTGGGATATTTTTACTGTATGGACAAAAGCAATTCTGGAACGTTTAATTATTTACATATCACCATCATTTTTTCAGACCTTACGATCCAGTTTTTGTCCTGATAGTATACAACGTTCACCATCCGTTATAGTACATTTCCCTTATTTATTTTAAATATTAAAGTACAATTAATGTTCACGACAATTATTTTTCAATTTATCGTTTCATTCTCATATGCGATTCTCTTCCTGATATTTCTAAATTATTTCTGTTTTGTTTCCTTTATACTTAACAGTATGATTTAGTAAGTGTAAGTAACATATAGGCTGCCGAAAAAAAATATATCGCACATAAAAAACAAATTTTAATTGTAAAGAATCGCTAAACAGGTTGATAAATCCCCTTGTAAAATCAATAAGAAGTTTATTTTTAGTTAATATTTTAATATTTAGTTAATATTCAAAACAGGTTGCAAATATACCTTTGTACATTTCGACATATTTTACAAACTTTTTTAACTTAAATTTTTCACAAGCGAATGTTTTTTTGGGTATCAAAACCAGGAATAACTTTATTTGATTTACTTTCCATTTATAATACAAAAAATATACAACCTTACTAATGATTTGATGTAATTCAGTTTCATACGAGTAATGTAACAATATCTCCTATCCCAAATAAAATTGTCTTTTTATTAACATATGCTCAAAAACAAAAACGTATCAGTAATGGACATACGATAACAAATTAAGAACAGTTTACATGAGTATATGGCTCGTAGGTTATTATTTTGAAATGTTATATCAAACCATAATCATCATGAATTTAACTACGCTGGGTATAAATACTTGCAAAAAAACCCCTTCAATACATTTATGAATAACGCTCTGTTCAACACGTGTTATCATTAGCTATCGTATAACCAAACGTTCTCAATTACCAAAAAAGCCTTTGATGTATTCACTGAATGAAAAAGCGAAGTGCGTTAGGCTCATTGTACAACACTTCAAAGCCAAATCTACAGTGAAAGCTTCCATTGAACAATTCGAACCCATCACACAGAACACAAGCTCGGTCTCATTCCAACATGCCAATTCGTAAAATTGAACCACAAAACGGCACCAGACGGACGATGCGCCCCCTCAAAAACAGATTTAATTCCCCGCCCCACGGTGCCTTCCGCTCCGGCACGTTCGACCCATCCAGCGGGGCGAAACCATTTTGTGCCCAATAAACCACGGCGAAACCAAACCCCGGCCCACAGCAAACCGGAGGGGAGTCATTAATTTTGTCGCCTTAAATATCACTCATTACAAGGACTTACTGATTTCTGGCTCTGGATCCGAGTGTATGTGTGCTGGGCTTTGTTTGGTCGGACGACAGGCCCCTACGCTCCACGGGGATAATGTTTTCCCAATGTTCCCATTTCCGACAATGTCCACAATGACATATCGCCATCAACAAACGGAGCACGACATCGGGGTCACGGCTCCGCCTCCGCTATGGTTTGCGTCTGGTGTCGGCTGGTGTGCATTTGATCGTTTGTGCTTTCCACTCCACCGCCTGTGGTCCATCCTTCATGCAGGATTGCCGCGGCGTCGGTGTTTATATGGGCTGTAGGCCGAGTCGGCTCGTTCGGCTTCCCTTTTGCTTAACCAACCTCCCTTTCGCTCGTAAATATGCTGCACCAATCTGTCATCATTTATTGCGCACAGCGGCTCTGGAGAAAAAAAAACGGGGGCAACGAAGAAGAGGATGCTGGGCAACGAGCACACCACCCACCCACAGGGTCGTAATGAAGGATAACACCAGCAAAAAGCCGATTATTTTCGCCAATTAAAAATCACGCTCCCTTTGCCCGCCCCGAACGAGGAAGCCCGAAGTGCAACAAACGATGCCCGTGACCGTAATAATAAGTGTGATTTCAAAAGATCTGCCCCATTGATGGGTTTTTCTATTTTCCGAGATGAACGAGAGAGTGGGGAAGTGGAGCGCTTTTCTTTTGCTTCACACCAACAAAAGAACTCTCGGAAGGCGATCCCAATGGGCGTGCGGATGGTTCGGGGCGAAATGGAATTAAATCTCCGTCCTTTATTTACTCTCCTCCTTGTTTGGCCACCGTTACTCACTGTGGGTGAGTCTCTACCGCTGGTCAAAAAGGGGTGTATGTGTGTGTGTGTGTGTGTATAAAAGCAGTATTAGTGATAATAAACTTTTCACTTCCAACTCCCAGCATCGAAGCGGACTATCTCCAAAACCGTCGCCCCGGCATCAGCAGAACCCGTGCGAAAAGCTCATTTCGTTTTCATTCCCAACTCGGACACTCTCCCTCTCTCTCTCTCTCTCACACATTCTCTCTTTCTCTGTCACTGTAAGGGCCTAGGCCGTTTAGGAAATTCGGCGAAGGAACGGAAAAACTTTTCTCGCTCTACCAAACCCCAACCAAAGTGGCCTCCCTGTACTTAGCATCATGTGCTGCAGTCCAACGCCCAGCGCGTCGCAAACGGACCGTGGGATGCCATGGGG
>JXWZ01004553.1:0-14681 GCA_000956215.1 Anopheles farauti No. 4 | reverse complement strand
GATCGGTTGCTTGCGAATAGATGTTTGACAGGGGCTGCGCGGATCGTTACTGCGATTATTATGCCAGCAATTTGTGTCCGCTACCGATTCACTACAGCTGCAGCGTGATTGAATGGATAGCGACGAGGTTTGTGTAAAATTAAATGACCAGTAAATTGGATTCTTCAGTCACGAGTTGTACATTAAACGGCTCAATCACTAACAATGCAATACGAGGATGGCTATAAAGTGGGAAACAAATTTAAAAATGCTACTAACCGGCTGCTAAACCAATTATTCTCTCTCGAAATCAAGCCAAATTCTCATGCTTATCAGCCGGAACTGCTTACCGAAGAAATGCTGTGAGGGAAGAAAATCATCCACCGGAATGGAAAATAAAAGCGAAAGAATCCTTCGCTGCGCAGCACTATACTAATAAGTTCGCACTAGACCGCTTGTCCACTGGCTTTTTTTTTATACGCGGTAAAAAGCATTTATATAGCACACGAACAATGGAAAATAATCACGGGGCAAAAAAGAACACACACAAAGTAGAGAAAAACCACACTCTGCATTCCACTTACGACGACAACAATCACCATCCGGGCCGCCTTTTTCTTTACCCGATACCCGAGTTCATTCTAGCAGTTCGATGGAATCGATCATCGGCAAATTCGTTATTGAGTTAGGCCAGCTTTCCTGCCGGCTCGCCCGGAATCGGCGATGACATCCGGCCGCGCTCTCTACACTGACCTCATTTGTACGGTATGATTATTTAGACGGGGTCGCCCTAGAAGCGCCGACGGCACGATTCGTTTGGTTGTTTATTTTTCGTCACGGTCGCAGCAGAACGGAATGGGCGCGCCTGGAGTGGGACTGTTTTTTTACCGATTGCAGACGTGTTTATTTAGGAGCTATTTTTCGACTTCGGGTGACAATTTTATCCCGAGAAATAAAACCGTGATGGGGAGTTTTTGTTGCGATAGGGCGAGGTTTAAATTAAAGTGTTCTCAGCCGTGATTTAGAGTGGAACGAACAAAACATACAACGGAAAACAAACAGGAATCTGTGGGTCTATTTGAAAGATAAAAATAAACTTTAGAATCAATTTTATCATTTCAATTAAAGTTCGATTGCAGCACCTCACTGTTGTGTTAGTTATTTTTTATATTAAAATGCTCTTTATTCCTGCTACTCAAGAGCAGTTTTTATCGAAGATTTTACTGCTGCCTTCTTCACTTACACAGTAGGTTAAGTTATCCAGCTTACAAAGTCGTTCTTCATGCTTAAATCGTTTAAACAAAACCCCCATCAGAGAGCGCAACAAAAAGGGAAGAAAAGCTTCGTCCGACCCTTTTCAATGCCCGTTGATTCCTGCCTTTCATTTGTTCGTTTACGCTTCACTTCACCGCTGAAAAGCTTATTTGTTTGGATTATCGGCGAATCGAAGAAGCAGCTCTTAGCCCGTACGGAGAAAGGTGGTCGGGCGTTATGCTTACCGGAACGGTTGGTCCGTGTAATGACTACCTCTTATCCTGACCATAAATCATACTCTTCTAAACTCGTTATCCTATCCGCGGCTATCGTTGGGAATCGCGAAACCTCCCTCTCTCTCACTCTCTCAAACATATCTACCTACCCACTTATACGTTTTTTCTCCTTTCCTTTCTCTTTGCAGGTAAGTCCTCGCCCTCTACTAACGTTCGCGCAACGATTGGCATGTGGTTTGGATTGCCGTTGATGGCACAACGATATGTTGGTTTTCCGCCCCACTCCTAGCCCATACGGCAGGTATTTAGTTACAAATTTTCAGAAAAGGGCATATCGCCCCCGTTTGCCTCGCAGGTGATTATCGAGAACACCGTCCTCCGCGGGATGGGATGTTCTTATCTACCGAACGGGGGACCAACAGCGACCGAACAACTAATAATAATATAATGTGGTGTGCGAGTGCGAGCGCCTACAACACCCGGAAGCACCGTCGGTGGCAGAAGCAGCACCGACACGACCGTCGTTTCGATTTCAATATTGAACAAGGCAACCAACATGGCGGCGGCGGCATTTGTGCCGTGCGCGCACCCGGGGATTGATTTATTTGCTTTACTTTATTGCAAAAGCTACGCAGCGGACGATCTGCCGCCGGACCCACTGGAAGGATGCGTTGCGGAACATCCTGCCGGTCACGATCTGTCGTGCATCATGTTTCTGATGGCAATAACATAATAACGAGATCTTCGCCATCGTAACGCATACCATCCTGGCCGGTTCTGTTCGCTTCCGAATAAAAGGAAATTGAACACAGGACATCCGCAGGACACGAGCCGAGCAAAACAAAAAAAAAATAACGATTCCCACACACGGGCACGGAACAGACTCATTAAGTCTGATTGCTAGAGGCAGCCGGCAGCCTCTGCAGCCCGGGAGCGGTACGTGTCCCCATCGGTTCGCTTTGGGTACGGTAGCAAAGTTTAGCGCCTGTGATGGCTTTCCGACCGTCCTGCGTTATACTTCTACCGGTTCCAATCATGCAGGCGCTTCTTCGGGTGGTTCGAAAAAACTTAATTCATTAGTGGAGTGAATTGTACGATAAAAAAGCACGTAACACAACATGTTTTTCAAACACAAATACAGGAATGAATTAATTAATTCATTACAAATTTGCAATAAACGATTGACATCTAGATTTGAGGTGCTTGCATATGATTCGTTTATTTTAAATTAATAGAACAGTCATAGTGCATTTTCTCCATGGATTTTTCCCCATTCCATTTATTGGTTCACGTAAAGGTCACTTCAGTCCGTTGGGCTCGATAATCGAGAAATGTGAAAGCATCGCCTTTATTTTGATTTCGCTTACCATATCCATTGATAAAATCAGTGCATTCGATTGTGAAAGGGTCGGTTTTTGCAACCGACTGGCCCTTTTCCGATACAAAACCACAAGCACGGTCGCGGTCGGGTTTTTTTTGCCACCCCTCTACCTATCGCCTGGCTATTCCAAACGCATCGCTTTTATCGATACGTTTTAAAACCACTAAAACTACAATCACTAGCGGAGCGAAATGAAAAAAATAATCGCTCTGTAACCGGTGGTCAAAACGTTGGAACTGACGAATATCCCGACAATGCCGTGAAGTATGAGGCGGAGTTAGAAAAAAAAACAAGTTGGACTTTGCAAACAACCATTCTACAGTGTTAAAAATAACATGCAGTGCGTATTTTCAGGAAATATTATGCATAGAACAATTTTTTTTATTCATTTTCTGTCATTTAATGAGTACGTAAAACACATTCGATCATTGGTTTTCCTGCGGTTTTCATCCTTTTTCACAAATAATTCGGTCTGTATATTACAGGTTAGAAATACATAGTTATTAATAGTGTTTTCGTTACTATTACATAATATTAATAGCATTTGGGAGCTAACGGTGAGGAAAACATTAGATAAAAACAGTAGATGTTCCTATCTAAGTCATGACCATGCAGCTTAATATAGACACGACTTTATTGATATTAAGTTTACACCAAATTTTCAACTCAAAAAAATTATTTTAAAATTCCATTGCTTTTTAACGTGTTTATGTTTTTGAACTGTAGATAAATATTTAAATAATTTAACAATATGAACAACACTCTCTGCAAGTTGTATTTTTTTTATTTTATTATAACACATTTTACTCAATTTTATAGTGTTTGTTTTATTATAAAAACAATCAAGTGGTTGTATAATTATGTTACATACTGTACTATCCTCCGGTGGTGGATCAAGCGCTCGCGGGTATTTTTCCGCGCACCTAAACCAGAACAAAAAAGCATGGGAAAATCGAATCGATCGAGGTTTTATTTACCACCCCCTGTTTGCGTCTGGTTGCTATTGGTAATCAAAACCGAAACTGGTTTTCCAATTCCCCACCTTGCGCACCAGCAGCAGCTGCAGTAGCGTGCATTGTACTCCCAATACTCGCTGAACCTTTCTATTCCACGGTTCAACCAACCGACCAACCGCGGATCAAAAGGCTAGCTTCCGGGAGTTTGCGGTGGCATTTGTGTGTTTCGGTTTAACCTTTGCGCTTCTCCATCCTTTACGGCTGGCTTGCCTCGCTTCGTGGCTGATTATTATTATCATTGTTATTGCCAGTGTTATTATTATCGTTATCGTACGCCATAGTCCACGATTAAGCACTAAAGCATTCTATCCAAGTGCGAAGAAATGACGTTCCCCGAAAAGGCGCATCGACTGCATAACCACGCGGTGGTTATTCCCATCCGTTGTGCACCAAATGTCGAGAGTGGTCAAGTATGGCGAACGCGTTGGTTAAACAAAATCGTTTATCCCTCCGTACAGGCATCCGGTACGGGGCATCCTTTTTCTAAACCTATCCATTTTCGTGCTTCGTGTGTCGAAATAATGATTCTTTAGAGAGCAAGAAAAAAAAAACATCGGATGCAGCTTGTAGTCAATTTGCGTTGCGTTTTCTCGCTCTTGCGTCCAACCCCATGCGCCACCCCTTGGAAAGATCACTTTTTTATGTGTTAATCCTTAAGGGCCAAGGCAAAAAGGAAGTGCAACATTGTACGCGCGAGGGTGCATGATGTTTCGAGCTTATTGCATCCGCTTTTGCCGCATACGGAGCGGACGGTAATACGTACTACATTTGGAAAGCTGTCTTTTCCGTGCCCACCCGCTGGTGTCGTGCTCGTGAGAGAATTGTCGTACGACCGAACCTCTACGGTGGCGACGAGAAACACGGTTTAAGGGGATAAGATAGAGAAACTCCTGCAGCGTGCTCCTGAACTGCGAAATCTGTTTTTCGGAAATGTGCAAAATCATTCGTTATAGTCTGCCGGGATTGCATCCTACCCCTTCCGTTTGCAAGTTCGTGATCCTCCGCGATACGGTCGACCGGTTTCGCTCACAAAGCCATTCCCTTACCCATCCACCATCGAGCACTCCGTGAGTCCAGCGGCGGGGCTATGTGTCACCATGATGAGATGGACATTTGTACAAATAGAATTATACATGAAATTGTTTTTGATAATATTAAAATGCACGTACCGTACGAACACGCGAGGGGCCACAATAGGGCAATCTCCGATCTCTGGTGTGATGCGCCGGAGCTTGAAACACGGATGCATCCCCTCCGTACTTCCCCACACCCTTCGATGCGTGCGTGCCACTGAATAAACATGCATGAGGCGGTGGCGGGTTTTGCATGTGCATTTACTCACCGGCACGTCCGGGTGCACTGCCGTGATGAATGTCTGCCTGGATCGGTTTTGATAGCAGCGCCGCACGCGTGTGACATTCGTGTGGCACTCGCGCTACGCCGGCAGAAAGCTTCCGGGAAAGTGGGCAATAGTATTAACGGGCTTCCATCAACCCGCAGCCGCTGCCCGATATCATCGCGAACAAATAATTGAAACTTTCACATGACACGGAACACGTTTGCACGGTGGTGCAATCACGGATATTTGTAAATAAACTTATTTATTCAATTGTCAATTGAATGTCTAAAATTGTACATTCAAAGTCAAATGTTGATTGCGCTACATGGGATGTAAGTTGAGAACGTCATGCGATGTATTTAAAATAACTACTCTATTTGGCATAATCCTACGTTGTTTATAGCAGTTCACTTTTACATGCATATATTAAATTAAACATACTTTAAATATTTTGTAAAAATATTTACTGTTTTTTAAATGTAGTAGTATGATAGAATACATTTTTTTAGTGCCAACTTTGCTTCGCCGTACGATAAACAGAGTGATGTATGCTGAGTACAAAAGAGATGGTCTTTATGGCGTATATTAATGCTAATAATTATTTGAATCAATCCTAAATTTTTGATAATTTAATATCGTTTTAATCAAGCTTGAAATGTATAAAACAGTAAAATAAAATTAGAAATCTCATACAAATTTAGTACATAGAATAATGCAATGTCTATCCATTGTCCTAATCAGGCTCATTGTGGTTCGGATGCAGATATCACTAAGCATCGCATCGCGGAGGTGAAATGTTTTTCGTTTCATTTTGTTTTTTTCGTTTAGTTTTATTTATCTACAAACATTCGAGAACGGAACATTGCTGTTGCTCCCGCCCGAATCCAGCTGTGTCATGCGTTTCGTTGCAATGGTGCGTGTGTGTGTGTATATGTGTGTATGTGTGTGTGCGCGCGTGTTTGTACGAAACACATGTAGCCGCTAATGAGAAAGCTTTATCAATTAGGATCGGGGTTTTGCAGTAATAAATTTGTTCTGCCGTGAGCAAGTCCTGTGCGAGCAAAACTCAAACCGTGGGAATTCGGATTGCGGTTGCCGGTTGTAATCTCGGTTTGGCCGGTGCAGACCGAACGTAGGCTGCGGCTGGTTGTAATTGTTTCGCGTGAACACCGCACAAACTATCAATGTTTATTTTATGTCCATCCGGTTGATGTAAATTTGGACAAAAAGGAACGCTTTTAATATATATATATATATATATATATTTTTTTTTTGTTTGTTTTAGTTCAATTTTAATTCGCTGCAACTCGTGACCAATCTGGACGACTCTTGAGAAACGCGCCCTTATCGCTGTGCCCAGGCTGCGCAGCGGAATTGATGTTTGTGAATTGCACCCCACCATACAGAACCAATGTTGCTGCATTATGCATGCAAAAGTGTACGATGAGCAGCACCAGCAGCAGCAGCAGCAGCAGTAGAAACACGGTCTCTTCACAACCCTACCTACCAAAAACAAAGCACGCAAAACAAAGCAATCCCGGTATATGTGCATCGTAAATTGCACCGGTGCGATGCTGTCCGCTGTTTTAGAAGCTATGGTTTGACTTTTTCACGTCCGCTTCCGTGGTACGCGCGTGCTCTTCCGTTTTTGGCATGTTTGCACGGATGATTGCGAGTAATTGGGCCGAAGCGGGGCAGGAGGCCTCCTGACCCACCCGGTAACGCATAGCAGCCGAAACGGCAGCCCTATTTGTTCGAACTCGGAATAGCCAATATCCCATCACGAATCGGCTTGTTTGTAGACGATAATTTAATTTCATCTCAAACATTTCACCAATCAAACAAGCGCGCCCAAGTTGCAAGAGCGGCAAACACACAACACACTCCGATGGGTTTTGACCATAAATAGGCAAACCGTGGACGCTTGTTGCCATGCTCGACGGAGAGGGGATGGTGGTGGTAAGAAGTATTAATTATTAATCCCAACAGGGAGTCGTTCGGGGCCGGGTGGGAAATGGTGCTGGAAATTTCATTTATTGCACCGATCAGGGACCGAAGTGTGAACAGACGAAAATCCCGCTTTCAGGGTCGTCTTCTCTGCACACGAGGTCCTCAGATGAGCGGTGTACGATATGCATCACAATCGGATACGGTACGGTAAGCATCCCGACAAAGCGCTCCCACCAGCAGATGGAGAATCGCAATCGGAATTGAAGATATTCCGGTCTCGGCTCCGTAAAAGGTGCGCGAATGAGACGGTGGTCGTACCCTCACTCTTGAGTCTGCCTCCCGCCCGTCTCGGCAGGCTGAAAATTGTCCGCTGAAATTAAAATCTCAGCCGTATCTTAACGTCCATCTTAATTAATACTTCGTCTCCTTCCGCCGTCCTGGCGTGCAGTTGCCCCGCCTCATGTGTCTTGCGAAAGGCAACGTTGACGAAACGGCACTGTCCTTGAAAGTCTCTCCGATGTTTCTCTTGCTTTATCTCTCGCTCACTCCCTCACGCTCCCGCACAGCATACTTTCGTGAGCGTCAACCGAGTTTTAACTTCTGAGCTTCACAAAACCGTACCGCGAAGGCGAAGTTATTACAGATGGAATGAAAGAAAGTTATCCGTGCGATAGTACGGTTTTGATAAAGCAAAACCGAGACAGCGAATGGAAACCGATGCAAAACGGCAACGACGCGCGTCCTTTGATATATATGTGCAGCACACGCAACACAAACACATCCAGCTATTCATTTAAAAGCGTTTCGCAAACGTTTGATGTGCGCTCATGAACGGACCCGATTCGGGTACAGCTTGTGTGATGTATCGGTGACGTAGGCACACGGTGGCCGAGCCCTGTTGTCCATCATAAAGCCTCGTTTGATTGTGTGATAAAACACCGAAAACGGTCCGGACCCGAGCAGCATAAAAACATGGTTGTTTCGTCGTGTTTGGTTTACAAATATGAAGCGCGCGCGCGGCTAGGGACGTGATCATAAAATAAGATTATGTTGCCGGAAGTTATGGTAAAGCAATAGAACGGGCACTGCGAAGGATACTCCCTATCGCTACAACCTCCATAATTGTATTGGGTTCGTACATTTGAAAGATTTTCAATTCATTCGACAAATGGTGAAATTGGGCTGTAAATCGGACTCCGAGGTGTTAAAAACTAAAACCCGTATGTCATGCGAGCGGAGTGGCGGGATGCGGGATGACAATAATCAGGTAAGGTAGGCTTCGTTTTAAAACCATTGTAAAATTCACAATACACCCCTCCCCAAAAACCCGTAAGCTCCGTCGTCCGGGCGATGTGTCATTAAACTTAATCAATTTTCCACCACATAACATTCCGGGAAATTGAAAACTTCATCCCACCGTTGCGCTCGTAAACAGCAAACGACAAGCACGACTCCCGGGTGGAGTGGCGTCTAAACACAAGCCCCGCACACGTCACGGGTGGCGTTCGCATTTCCCGGCAAAATTTCAAACCCCTCGTGCAGCGGCAGAAGCCTAAAGCTTCATCGAAAAACGCGCGCGTGGTGAGTTTTCCTCCGAGCGAGTGTGGTGAGTTGAGCTCGTCCACTTTCGCTCGTGCTCGGGCTCGTTCGATCACCGGTGGCAGTTGCTTCCAGTCGCCTGGCCGGATCGGATGTTTTGATGTGGTGAATCATGCGCCCAAAGCTTCGCCTTTCCAATCGGTTCCCCCGTTGGTGGTGAAAGTTTTTGTGTGGTGAAGTTTTTCCCCTCTCCGGAGCGGATGGAACACGAACGAACAGGAGCATTACGGACGAAGAATTGCGACGGGAAGCGCGTTCCGACTGGAAGTACACATTTTTCCAAACGGGGTGTGTGCGTGCGCATGCACGGCGTCTTTCAAAGCATCATCGTTCCGGGGTGGGTTTGAATTCAATTTCTTGTAAACAAACCACACGGAACCACGTTCTGCAACGTCCACTGCGAAACAGGTAACACCACTAAGACGAAGTTGGGTTGAGATATCGTCCGAACTTTCCCACACTTGCCAGCAACGGAATGCACGGGTCGGGAAAGTGTACTCCAAAAACATGAAAAAAACATTGCAAGAAAAAGTACGAAAACGCTTAAAATTTAACGAAAGCTTTCTTTCTGCAATAAAATCATCACACACCGGAGGACGACGACGTTCCCAAGAGCCCTGGTTCGGTATCCACATTAATTAATGCCCTCTCATCAACTTTCGCTGATGCAACACCCGTTTCAAGGAATAGTAGAGAGTGGGAGAGAGAGAGGAGGTACCATGGGAAGTGGAGTAGACTAAAATAAATTACTGCTTTCCCACCTCCTGCTCACCAGAACGGGTGAACCACACGTCGTGGAGCCGGGTGGTCATGGGTTGCTGTTTGACAAACTGGCGTTTGTGAACAAATTTATTAGTCGTGTTGCGCTCTTTCTTTCTCTCGCCGTCTCTATCGCACACACGTAAGAGGTGGAGATTTAGCATCACGTTTCGATGCACTTTTTTGTTATTAATCGTATGTGTGGGTGGGGGGGGGGGTGGTTATGTGCGTGTGCACGGTTTCGCTTACATGCACGCTGTGGCTACATATTGTTCTCATTAGCGCTAGTTCAATGATGCCCCGGGTTTTTGATGAATGAATAATTGCACAATCTGATTGCTCCAATTTGCATCGAAAACGCCAACTAAACGGATTGCCGAACAAACGCATTTACAAACATATGCATGGCTCTTCTTTTCGAATGTTGGGGAGAGGTGGAGAGTTCAATCAGTGTGTGAACCGATTACTAGCCGCCTCCCTCATGTTTTTTCCGACCCTTCAGCCGTACGCTGGTGTGGTAATGTTTCATACTAATTTGCTATTTGCTATTTTATTATTCGTTCGCCTCACAATGAACCGGGCTGGAGTGGTTTGAGTGTGTTGTTGCTGCATACGAACGAGCTTGAAGTGTGAGGAGAGGCTTATTTTCATGATTCATCATCAACAATGGTATAAATTGTAATGAAAACAAATTGCTGTGCTGCATCTAGCGATTGAATCATGTCAGTCTGGAGCATATTCTTATTTGGATTTCAACTGTTTCGTAGATATTTTTGTTCACCATTCAACACTATATTGGAATATTGGTGTATTTACGCAAGCGGTTGCTAATCTCCTGCATCTTTGTGCAACATCCGACTCGGCTATTCTGTATTTTCTTAGCAACACTCCAAAACGGGAGCAATATTTGAACGTGGTTGCTACAATGTCGATCAGATTCGCTCCAGCAGCAATTGCTAACTTTCCTTTCCTTCAAGGGCACTTTATCAAAAGTTTGCGTCCACTTTTGCTCCCCGATAAAGCTGCCCTCTAGTCGCACCCACGGGCCAGATTTTGGATGGGAATAGAATTCAAGGCAAGGCATTTACATTATCAGCACTGCAACTTTGCAGGCACAAGTTATGATCGTTTCACCAGCGTGATTCCCTGTTTAATAAGATTGTGCTGTGAAGCTCAGCTACCAGCTGTTGGTTCGTTGCGAACAACAGCTTTTCTTTATGGTTGCAAGAAATTTTTCTTCCCCAAATTACGATGAACGATCCCAAACGACATGCAGGACGTCAATAAAATTGCAACAAGAACTACAACCCTACCTTCGAACCTGATGGGTCGAAACAATTTCCATTTTACTTTTTCCTTAATAGTTGCGGTTGTTTACCGGTGGTTTCGATATGTTTCCTTGGTACCCTATAAACTTAAACATACTTTTACGGTGAGAAATAAATAAAAGTTGCTCAATATATCGCTTTTCCAGTTCAAACTTAACCGCAGAATCTGGTTGGCCGTGAAGTCTCATTTAATTACATTCCATTCCATGGAAACCCCGGAGAAAAACGCCAGCATATGGGGAAAGTCCTTACGTAAAGCTTTTTTCGGTTCATCTCCTCATTTGTGCTCGGGCTTTTATTAATAAGACAGCGTGACACCGGCCACCATTATCGCAGCCGATGTGGTAAAACACTTTCACCCCGTTTGATCTAATTAAAGGCTCCCCCATTGTGGCAATGAATGAGCCTGGTGGATGGCCCCGGTAGCTGTCAGTCAATGCTGCTGCTAATGAACACAGCTAGCCGGGCGCACAGTGCTAATCACGGCGTGGACTTCTTGACCGCACTTGAACGCGAACAGCATTAATGGTCGCAGCCGACCAGTGACTTACGCTTTGATGGGTGAATCCTACCGATAGGTGGTCACAGTTCCCTGCCGATGCGGATAAACGGAATGTCTCGCTCATCCCGTGCAATCCCGGAAGATTGTTCCACTCGGTTGGTGGCTGGTTAATTTATGGCGGCACCTTGGAGTTTGATTGATACCCCACCAGTGATTGGGGGTGAGCCACGCTGTGAGAAACCTCTCGGCGAAAAGGGTTTCCCGGGTGGGTGGTGTACCTGGGAGTGGAAAAATTCTGCCCATCGTTTGCATGACAAGCAACTTCAGACCGTTTGATGTGGTTCCATTTCTTGGGGTGAGTTTTATCGCCACTGCAGGGTGCGATTGAGAGGGAGAAGCGTACGGATGTCGGTGGAATGAAACAACGCTTTTTTTGCCGGGCGCTTCGTTATCCTTTCCTCTTCCATTACCGGACTGCACTGCCTTGGACTTCTCGTAGGCCTGCTGCCGTCTTCGAAATAGGTCATGAACCGAGTTATTTTTTTGGGAAGAATATTTATAGCTTCACATTTTTTTGTCAGTTTTTCCTTGTGTTGGGCTACCACGAACCACGGCGCAGGGTTTAACGTGCAAGCTTGCCTTACAATTGTCAATAGGGGCTGAATAAACATCGTGATTTATGATGTTCCAACCGCTGCTGCCGCTTTTCGGTTGTCGATATAAAATTGCTTGACTTTTGTCGAACTTTCCTTTTATTATGGTTATGTGGGCTAGAAATGAGTAAGGGATGAGGCCGCACTCTATGGAGCACAGGCAGGCGGGTCAAGAAAAGGGAAATAAACAAAACCAGCGAACCGAACGCAAACACCGCTTGCTTCACCGACCGGCTGCACCCGCCGGAACAAGCGGACGAAAGCAATTATTGACGGCTGACAAGCTGGAAATAGAGAGAGAGAGAGAAACGGTAAATAGATGCATGTTAAAGCGAACATTTTTTTAATCGATGGCTCTTTACGTTTGTCTATCTTGTGTGGAAAATTAAAAAAAATCCCAATCGACGGCCGAATTGGTTGTGGAAAAGAAAAAATTGGTTGCGGTGAGAAACGTGTCACTTATTCCCAACGTCCGGATCGTCCTGTGTTTGATGGCAATTTTCATTCCGTTCATTATCGACTGCAGTTTTTGCAGTTTGTGACGATGAAGTGCAGCGAACCAGCACCCGGGAAAGTGGTTTCGTGTTTTACCGACTGATCGATTTGTCGTGTTCATTTTGCGTGTGATGCGTTAAATTTGTTCCTCTTTTTTCAAAGAAACACTTTAATCACCTTTAGTGGGAGCGTTTTTTTTTTACAGCATGATGTTCCAAAGTGAACACCATCGCGGTGTAAAATCGTTATATTAACGTACTCAATTTCTGTCCTCACCATTGGTGACCGCGTGGGCAGAAACGGGACAGCGGAGGTCGCATTATGAATGTGTAAGTTCTCATATTATGTTCCACACGCACAGACACACGCCGCATCGTTCGCGCCTGATAATTGCAATGTTGTTGTTTCATTAATCCCCAACATAATAGCTGTGGAAGGGTGAAATAAAAATAATTTACCGACACCCCACAACCACCAACACCGCTCGCGCCGGCACCGACTGCTGCGTTAGTAGCCGATTAAACGAACCCCCACCACCACCCGACACCACCATGCCCAAAATGGCTCCTTTTGCAACCGGGCTGGGTAGCCAGCCAACATACGCATGCATATTTTTTCGCTCGTTTCACGTTTCGCAGGCTAAAAGCTCGGTTACCGGGGCAGTTAATGGTAAATAAATAAAATTTCAATTATACTTTCATGAAAACGAAATTAAGGAAGGTTTGCCTTTTTTTATTCGTTGTTGCCGTTGCTGTTGGCTACACCGCTCGTCGTTCCAACCGGCCATATTTGGCGATGTGGTTAACGATAAAGATTCGAAATGCAATCGGTTGAAAGCGAAATGGAGCGTAGGGTGACGCGCCGAGCGTTGCGCGTGGACGGGGGCGGTAATGGGCCCCCGATACCGGTGTATGGGTTACCGGTTTGATGAATGGCTGGAGCGGCATATTGGCACGCCAATTGAGTGTGGCATGCGAATAACAGAGCACCAAAAAATGGCATTAAACTCCGCAAGGCTCCGTTGAGCTGCTGAATGCGACGAACTCTTTTCAACCGGTGATAATGAGACAGAAGGTAAAGGTATTGCATGAATTTGAATTGAAAAAAAAAACCACTTGCCTCATAATTCACATCACGCTCGGTAAACGACGGTGACGAGCGATTGAAATAAGTTCACGGAAGAGAATTTTAATTTCACGAAAAACCACCTGCTAACTAGCCGCACAAATTTCACCTCACCTTGGGTGTGGGGTTTGTTTTTCCCACCATCGTACATTAATTTGGCCACTTCTCCGGAAGCTCCCGCTGGACCGAATACCGATTGATGATAGTGTCAGCTTTTGCGTGTGTGAATGTGTGAGTGTTTGTGTGTTTGTGTGTAAATGCCCACGTTCGTATATCAAAAGTGCTTCCGCTTTCAGCGCGGGGCGCGCGTTGTGTGGATGATAAAATTAATTAATGTTTTATTCAGCAGCTGTCCTGTTTGGCAATTACTTTTTATTTTCATCACCATAAATAAATGAATTTCTGACCGGAATGGTCACCCACATGTACGTGTGTACCGATCCGTTCTTCTTTTCTCGAGCTACCGTACAAAGTGGCCTGTGTTGAAATGACTAATAAAGAAACTCGTGCGGGTGGGAGAAGCGAGAAAAAAAAGCTCGGGCAAGTATGTAAACTGGCCCGGAATCGCATTCCGGAAGCGATGTACGGTTGGTCTTAGTGAGTAAACCAATTTACAGTTCGACAGATTTTTGCACGTGATGAGCATGTGTATGAGACTCGCTTTTTAAATAATAACAATGAAGCTGGACGGAAGCTGAACGATGCTGAAGGATGATAAAATAAATCATTTGGAGGAGTACATTTACCTTCAATAGCTTCATCGTGGTGGATTAATAGTCGAGCAATGCGTATTTACTTTTCTAATTTTTTTATAGTTTATTTGATTCGCTCTAACCAAACTGATTTAATAACAGCATTCTGAATTTCATTTTTTATGAGATTTTTGACGAATTTTCGATTTGTATTTCGGTTTTGATTAAATTCTTACTAAATGTATTTCCATTTATACTTTCGAAAAAGTAAACCCTTGCTTGGTTTTTTGTGTTTAATTCATTTATCATGCGATATTAAACTGAAAAGAAAATTATTTGCCCAATGATTTTGGTTTCTGTTTGATTTGCACAT
>JXWZ01004552.1:0-10807 GCA_000956215.1 Anopheles farauti No. 4 | reverse complement strand
CATCCCGGCCCCGGGCGAATTGCCGTGTGGACAAATAGATGAAAGAAATATAAATTCTCACCGCAACATTAATATCCTGTGCGACCCGGCTAAACTTAGCTACGGCGGAAACGATGGACGGTGCTATTGCAAACACGCGCACAGACACACTTGTACACGTTCCACCCTCTCGAGCTCGACCAGCGTTCCGGTGGTTCGTGCACCATCCATCATCGGAATGTGACACAACAACTCTGCACTGTTCGAATTTAGAAATCATACACCACGGGCACAGGCAGCTTTATTCAGCCGGCTTCCGCCTGTGCCTGAAGGCGCAATACCGAGAGTGTGTCCACAATTATCGCTCGTAAAGCATTAACTTCCAAGTTCTAAATCCTGGCGATAAGTTTGAACACGTTGCGGTCTAGGGTGGTCTCCATAATGGACACTAATTCCATACCATGCCATTTGCGGTTGGTAGCTCGTAATTTGATGCGATAATGTTTCATAATTTTTGAACACGCATTAAAGATCATTCGTTGGGGTGACGATACTTGGCCCTCGGACGTGTTTGTGTGTTTTTTTTACGGTCCTAGGAAAATAAACTTTTTAGTGTAAATTTTCTTCACACTATTTGTCTTCTGATTTATGGTGTGAATGAAAAAACAACACGGTAGTTTTGCATTTTCAACATAGAAAAAATGTGTTAAAATTAAAACGTCTCGAATGTTTACTTCTCAGCTCGGTACAAATAGATCACAACCCTGATTAGTGATTAAAGAATTTGAATTGTTTTTCTTTCTGCCGGTGAAGTAATGTATCGCTCCTGCCTCGAGAGGTATTCTCGCGAAATTCTCAACATCGTTAGCGTAAATTGGGGGCAGGTGTTAGATGGGAAGCTGTTTCTAAAAAATTCTCTTGCGTTTAGGCTGCGGTTTATCTCATCCACTTGTTCATGGTCAAGGAATGCAAAAAAAGCAAAATTTTTGATTGGTCAAGGAAAGTGTGCATCACTGTCGCGTGAAAAAATAACCTTCCAAGACGATAAAATTATCTTTTTTCTCATACTGTTGCCCGGCACTTTGGTAATGTCTATAGCTTTTCGGCAGCTAACACGGAATGGGATTAGAGGCTGTGTGATCCGAAACGAAAGAGCCCGCCAAAATCGTTTATAGAATTTCGGAATGGAATCTAGATTACTTTGATCGAGCGCCCACTCGCTTGAAGCCTTTTTCTTTTTCCATCCCAAGGTTCCAAGCGGTGGCACTTCCGTGTGGTGGGGACACTCGAAAAAATGTCAAGTATTGGAAAGGAGCGACCTTGAGCGCACACTTTCCGAGCGGCTGCTGGCACGGCCTCGATTGATGTATTATGACGATTTTTTGTTGTTGTTGCCTCCATTATGGATCGCGCAACCTTTTCCCTGTAGTATTCGTACCTGCGATGTCGGAGAAATGCTCTTTTTCTTCGCACGCTTCACAATTTTCGCTTCTTAGAAGCAAGCCACGTAAAATGGAAACTCATCGTGTGTTAACCTTGATCGGTGGACTTGAACGTGCCCTGCCTGGCTACCTGTTTATAGTAGAGGATTAAATCAGTACCACCCGGGTTCAACTGGCTCGCTGTACAAATATATACGTACCCATTTCCAGCGCGACGTATTTCGAGTCGAGTAGATGGAGTGGTTTGTGCGAGTGACCACCGCATTGCGTGCAAAGCGGGAAGTGGTTTTTCGGCACGATGAAATGGAAAGGATTGCTAAAACGACCTCCGTAAAATACTTTTATATTGACAAAATTATATAGTCCGACTTCCCGTGCTTTCGTTTCGATTATTTGTCACCGGAAGCGATGCACAATTGTAATGACAAAAATATGTTTAAATTAATTACCCTGACTGCAAATCGGAAGCGTATTGTCGCTTTTTTTCTACTATTGAGTTACTTTATTTGTTTACTCTGGTTGGAACCAGAGTATCATGGGTTTTTTTTGTTGGGCTGGTGGACGGGCTAACCGATCGAAGCATGCTAATCTTTCTTACTAATGAACTTATCTTCTCATTTCAACCTCTTCGATATAGCGGTTGGTCATACCGTTTTCAACACTCTTCTCTACATTTTCTCTTGTGTTGGCTACAAAAAAGGAAGCTATTTTGATCAAATCTTACAATACAATTAGCTGCTAATTTTGAAAATATAATTGAATTATAACTTGTATTAAAAACCCGAACCCAGATTTGTTCTTCTCTCAAAACGATAATAAAAACATCAAAAAGTATATTGAAAAACATCGCGCTTGAAGCACACTCTTGGGAAGTGCGTTCTATTCAAAGTTAGGACAATGTATTGACGGACCATTTACTGCATTGTTTACGGCTAGTAAAAAACGAAAATGAGCATCCTGCTTTACTGCCAGTGTAGCCGCTATCAGACAGCAATCAATTTATTATGCTTCAATATTGTGCAAAATCTTCCGGGAGCATGGTCGCGTCTACCCTACGCCATGGTCCCCGTAAGGTGTTCGCAGATCGCAGATAATTTTCATACACTCTTCTCTCTTTCCACACCACCATTCCACGCGCACAATTCCACTCGCGTCATTGTCCCACCGTACACCACAGCAGGCCACAGGAAAGGTAGTGTTAATCGTGGCTTCTTTATTGCACTTTCAAGCTCGCCTTCCTGTTTTGTTTCCGTTGTGAATCTCGATGGCTTTCCCTTTACGTTCGTCGAATTGCGCTCTAATTTTTGTCAACCATTTTCCCCTCACTTCCAAGCCGTTGTTCTGTTGTGTGTTGTTCAGCGTGCATCGCCTTTCGCGGGGTTATTTGATTGTGTGTTTAACTTTTTTTTTTTGGTTCTAGCTTTTTCAATTTACCAGCGAATGTCGCATTTCGGTGGCAACGCGCGGCCAAAATGTGTCTAATTATCTACTTCCTTGCGGTGTGTTTGTTTTACGCCCGGTCGCGCCATCGGGATTGTGCTTTTGCTTTTCGCAACCTGAGATGCGGTTTCGGGTTATATTTTTGCTCATGTTTTAATTTCGTTCTTGGTTTTGGTTTCTCGCTTGGTCGCTGCCAGTTCGGCGGCATTTATCCTGGCTTGGGTGGCGCGTTTGTGCGTGACGATGGGGTACGCTTACGCCGGTGGATCCACAACCGAGCCGAGCGTCATTAGTGGAAAAGCCACCGTATAGAAGCGCTTACCGTATCTTCGCGGCGCTCGGTAAAGCCACCGCCACGGTACTCCATAAGCTGCTGTCGCCATTTTTAGCTCGCAGGAAACTTGAACCGGCCCCGGGTACGGTACGGAATGTGTACAAGAAGAAGCTCATCTGCTGCAGACGTCATCTTATACGTGTTTTTCCTCTAGCGAATACAGTTCATGGTATTCCCGCAGACCTTGGCGTGCATAAACTGACGTGGCACTTGTAATCTCTTCACCGTTCCGTTGTTTTCTTTAATTATTCCTTCCTTAACCGATCATTAACCATGCCAGTACACACGCTACGGTGGGTGGGTGGTGGTGGTGGTGATGATGGTCTGCAATGGGAAGAAATTAAAGAAAAAAAAAGTATGCTCGTGAACCGTTGTTGAGTGAACTGTTTAATTAGCATATACTTGCATACCGTCCTAATGGGAACATCATAGACGTGGACTATTATTTTCGCAATATTGACCACTGTTTGTTAATGGAATTTATGGAAATTAGATGGCTGGATATGCATCATATTAAGCCCATTTGTTGTGGAGCTATTGTTTTCAAGGCAGATACTGTGCCTTTGAACGATATGAAATGCTTCTCACCGGTCAAACCGCAATGTTTTCATAGAGTTTGGTATCTTTCTATGATGAGACGGTTGGTTCGAATGCAGAAAAAATGTATGCAATAGCAATACATCGTATGATATTACGAAAACCGAAACGTAACGAACGTAAATACCTAATGATTGTTAGTTTATATTGTTCTCATATAATTAGTATAGTGGTTATTATATCATGTTAAAAGTTTAACGTAAATTTACTTCATCCCATATCGTTGTTTGTTTTGTGCTGAAACAGTTAAAGTAGTCATAATAGGTTCAGAATTGTCTTCTTTGCAAAATATTACCAAAGTTCGTTTAATTTCAGTCTAATCTTAGCTTGAATTATTTACATCTTTTCATACGATCACTAACCCGCCATCGAAAATTCGTTTCTGCTGTTTGATATTTGTATTGTTACACTCTACCGGAACACACTTTTGCTCTTTTTGTACCACACTCGCTAATTCTACTTTACACTCGTATTTGTACACTCACACAACCTTCTACAAGTTACGCGTCTACAAGCTGCGTTATATCGTTTGTGTTTAGCATTCAGTTGTGTTTTTTTTTCTTCTCCATTTCCATAAGCGACCGTCAGTCACGAACTATTTTTCTACTAATGTTAGCTAATTCTCTACATTTTTTTCCATCTTCAATTTCTTCCGATTTTGCAATTTTTGTCATTTATTGGTTTACTTTTTCGTCCAACATTTTCTACTCTCTTGTACCAGTTTTACGATGTCTTTTTCCACTATTTTCTCTTTTAACACTCAATCTTTTTAACGAACTCCACAAGCAACACTGTTTTCCAGTACACACCAAAACACCTTCCTTTATAAAAGCAATGCTGCGTTAATTTTTTGCGTGTTGGTTTTTTTTTCTGTTACCGAATGTTACAGTTTATGCTCTTTGAATGCATTACGTTTATTTTTGCAACTTTTCGTTTACTTTTTACATATTTTTTTTGTCGTAAAGAAAGCATTTTTTTTTGCTTCCATGCGTATTTTTCGCTGTTTTAGTCTATATTGGCGTACGTGTTTGCCGTTTTCTTCCACTTCTGCTAAATGGTTCTGTATGCGTTTTGTTTCGTTTTATTTTTAATTATACAGTGCCACGGGAGGAGCTGATTCACGTCCCGCTACCGGTCCCGGAACACCAACCGAAGAAAATGCTGGACAAATCGGGCAAGGTAATCGATCGAGAGGAAATGAAGCCATAGAAGAAGCCAAACCGATTGCATATTTTACGGTTGTTGTGATAACGTGTGCCGTAAAGTATGCAATCCCCGGTCACTTTCTCTCGTTCGCTAGTGTTAACGAGGCGCTCTGTTATTGGCAAGCGAACTGATATTCAATAATTCTCTCCCCTTGGTTAGTTACACATAAAGTCACTGCTGGCGCTAAATCTATTGGATCGTTCCTGTACTCTTCGTTCAACAAAGCTGGTGATAAGATCAAACATCTAAAAGATAACGTAAGTAATCGGCCGTCGGCCAATGGGAAATCGTTGAAGTACTTATGGCGTGTTTGTGTTTGCTCGCTGGCATAATCCATTCCGCAACGCAGAGTATTCTGGGTGAATTCAGCAAGGAGCAGGAGGCGTTCATCAAAAACCAACAGGGCGGCGGATCAGCCGGTGTTTGTCCGTGGACGGGTCACGCTAACGAGGCAAAGATCAAGGAGGAAATTCTCAGCTTGTCGGCTGTAAGTAGCGCATTTCGATTGGTCCTGCAAACGACGTCGGTCGGTGGTTAGCGATGCGTTAATTTTGACCGTATTTTTTTGCACCCACATAGGATCGCCGGAATTTCGTCCGAGCACCGCCGGCTGGTGTTGAGTTTGACTTTGACTACGATTCGTCTTACCCGGTTGCATTGGCCATCATGAACGATGATAAAGAGCTGGAAAAGATGCGATTCGAATTGGTTCCCAAAATGTGAGTATTGTTGCGCTTCGCGTTGCCACATTGCCACATACTATCGTTATCTAACCACAACTGCGTACGCTACCCCTTTTTGCAGCATTACGGAAGAGAACTTCTGGCGCAACTACTTCTACCGTGTGTCCCTGATTTGCCAAGCAGCTGATTTGGGCACATTGGGCGATAATAACGAATTCGTGAAACGAGGCGCCAGTGAAGATACAGAGGGTAATGTAGACTAATTCCATCCTAAAACGCTTACCACTCCCGGTGTGTCTCTAAGAATTGTCCCGTGCAAATGCGCAACCTCCCGGCCCCAATTTTTGTTTTACTCATTCACTTTTTGTGATGCCTTTTCTGCGCCACTGCAAAAACGGGCACTCCTTCTACCACTAATGCATGTTTCTTTTTATCGTGTTTTCCAATCACGTTCACGTAAGAACTTCTTTATTTTTGACCCACCTTTCACCCGCAAACAATGTAGTCGTTTCTCAGCTCGTGTAGCTCCACGTGGTATGCTATTCGTCCCGTTATAGATATTAACTGCTGCTAGACAATAGAATAGTGACATGCTTAATCTGGCGATAAATGTCCTATTCGAGAAATTACCCCTGCACCAGTTTTGACCATTAGAGATGGCAATGGTTCAGCAAGAATTTGGTTGATTTGCATTAAATTTTTGCGTTTTTGTTATTATGTTATTCTAAATGTTTCCATTCTTTATCTTAGAGTATGATTAAGATTTTGCTTTTGTTTCGTTAATTTAAGTTTAATCTTTATTTTACCACCAACATTACATAAAAAAGATACCGAACCAACCCCATCCGTTGGTAGCGTGAGCTCGCCGGCTACAAGCCCGGATGAGTTAGCTTCTTCGTCTCCGATCACTCCCGAGAAAGCACATGCGACGGAAACGACTGTTGGTCGGAATGACGCCGGCAGTAATTTGCAAATCAGCACCACTACCGCGAGCAACGTGAGCGGTACCAGCAAAGCCAAGCACAGCGAGTTCGTTTCGGACAGTTTTCAGACAAACGAGCAAGACCTAGAGGAGGTGAAAGCCGGTATGAAAAAGCTTGGAATCGATAGTCTTGCCCAACAGGCAAACGAATCGATCGGGCTCGAGAACGAGAAAAGTGGTAAGACATAAATGGCGGCTTTGGTAAAAGGAAGCAAATTACCATGGTGTGAATGTGAGCAGGATGGATGGTAAACGAATGAAGCAAAAAATATCTAACTATTACGTCACGCCCGAACGTCAAAGGATTTGCTCCTTCCGCAGAGGAGATACACGAACGTTTCCGTTCCATTAACGACGTACGAACATGTTCATGAAGGCTAGCGTATTTCGCTTCTGAACGATTCAAAGAACACAAAACTGACACAATCGCACTACGAGAGAAAACTACAGAAACACGGCGTTACTTCTGCTTAAGTTGGTTGATTTCGAAATTCTTATCAGTTGGATTGCATGAATTGGACAATGTATGCCCGAACGCTACCGAGTGATAAATGGTGAAACATGCGCACTGACAAACTATAGATAGAGAATGGCTTTGTAGAATAATAGACGCAGTACGAAATAGTCAATTTATGACCATCATGTAAAGAGTACCTATATCTTTTAACCTTTTTGCAGATAAACAGTCAGACAGCCGCATAACCACCGGTAGGTTGGTTTCTGATTATTACGCATACCCTTAGCTGAAAGTATATAATCTGCGAACGCGTATCGTTCCGACAAGTACCAAACTGCAAATTGTTACTCCACCGATAGGACTGGGTTAACGAGCTCAGTCGCTGGTCGTTATTTTAATTGTTATATTGTCCTCATAGCCGCACATCGAATTGTACAGATATCTGCGAGAAAAGGGGCTTTACTGAAGTTACTCACTCCTCGCATGTATCGGCAAACCGTGCGGCACATTATTTAGTTTATTTAACGAACTATGTTTTCCAAATTTTTGTTTTTATCTGGTGCTGAAAATTTCCATCAATTGGCCCGCGAGTGTGCGATAATGTGTAACGCTTTCCCGTATTACGCTTTCTGCCCGTTTCAGATGATCGCTTGAAAAATGGGCCGGTGTTACGCAATTGCTGTAACATTCGTTTCCCTTAATTTTCTGCGAATCTTTCGATTGTTTCGAAAAGAGATTCCTTAAAAATCCACACAGCCACCAGATATTCAAGCACCGTCTGTCAGACACTGTTCTTTTCCGCTGACGGTAGGCGATAGTGTTTATTTTCTCGATTCTCTTCTCTATCTCTTGCATCATTTTCTACCTCTCCGTGTCTGTCGCTCTCTCCTTGGCTCTGTTCTGTAATCATCCTTCAGCCATTTAAGTATAATATGTGATCTAGTACATCGTATGATGCCGTCCTTCAACAGCACTACATACACGGGATGCATTGTTGCTCTGTTTCGTCTACGTATTTGACGTATTCAGGCAACTACTGCTACAAAAACTGAAATCACAAGAAGAGATCGATGTAACCATTGGAATGTGCGCTCGAGATTAATACGCTTTTGTATCATTACCATTCCAATACATGCGTCATTCCTGGTCACGTTGTCATTGGAGAAAGCGATAGAAACGAAACACCCAACGTTGGTTCAATAGATTAGTGCAACGTGAACGATGCACCGTGTTCCGTACCGTGTCATGCGAGAAAAAGAATGTGTTTACATTTCCTGTCGTGTCCGTATGCTCCACACACACACACACAATCTTTCCTCACTGTACTGTCTGTGGTTTGAAGCGTCCTTTTCCGCACGAACCTTGCTTTTTGACGCCTGTCTGTCTATCTCACTTCTCACTTGCTGAGGTACCGATGCGTGCTGTGTGCGAATGTGATCATTTTTCCTGTACTTTGGTGTTTGTCGTGCATATGTCAAATCTGGGATAAAAGTAAAATAGCTACATTTGCAAGCAAAAAATTTTTCATCAAAAGGTCGCCGCATTCTCTTTGTGCGTGTATGTATGTACTAGTCGCTTGTGGAATCTATAGCTGCATTTATGGTATTCATTATTTTCTGTGAACAATTGTAATTGTTTTATTCGATCGATATTCTGTAGTTTTCTCGATAGTGCCCAACGAATTGTGCTTCATTTGTGCTGGATGTGTGTCATGTTTTAGCTCGACATTTTTTTACTTTTATCTTATATTCTAGCGTTCAACGCTACCGGCCGTATATTTCTGTGATCACTACTGTGAAGACTGCGTTGTTTGCACACAACATGTTAATATTAACATTAGTCTAGTTTTGAACACTTTCTCAAACCTTGTCTTTCAACGCGATGTTGAAATCGGTCAATCTTCGGTAACGTGACGTTGGTGGTTTTGAAAGAAATATTTATTTCTATGAATTTTTTTTCGTATCGAGTTCAATAATTCATTAATAGTAAAAATGCATGTTTTCCAAAGCAAAAACTATTCAAGGTCTTTTAACTTCCTGTTTTGTTTCGCTTGTACATGCATTTGTTTAATTTTTCTATATTTTTATTACATAGTTATAGTTTTACCATTATCCTAGTGTTAAAAATGTTAAGATTCAATAACGAAAATGTGTTTCAAGTTTCATATTTACGCCATGGGGTTGCCAGATACGAGAAATAATTATACTTATTTGATAGTTTCGTTTGCGAGTATTAAGCATTATTGATCATCTTAAAATGTTCATGTGGTTTTATGTACAAATGACGAGGGAGAATGTGCAACGTATTTAAATAGTCTTAATTAATTAAAAAAAACAGGTATGTCAAGCTTGGTTTATCAAACGTTTTGTTTTCGCGACGCTAATGAGGTTCTAGCCAGTTTGACATGCCAAAAAAGTTAGGTGCAAAATTCGATTATTTAGGCTGTTTGTGTGGGGTTTAAAGGGGTTTGTTTGGATCTGGCAACTCTATTGTTTGTAATGAGTTGGACATTTGTTACTTTTTTTCTTCTTCTGTTTATTTCATTTTAAAACATTCCCATCAGTTAGCATTGAGTAGACGTGTTTCGATAGGTTAGATATCCACTCCGACTAACCTATGCTCTTCATAAGTGAAAACAAACTCAACTGCTTTAAATGTTGTTTCATTTAGTTTTATGTCGTTTTTAGTGACATTCGTATTAGGCATGGTTCAATCTTTAAATCAGTCCTACCGTTTTTAATTTCTAGTGAAAATGTTATTCGCTCAACCACTTAGTGCAATTATTAGCACACTGGATTTTGAGTCTTAATCATTTAACTTTTTTTTCTTTAAAATCTAATTTTATACATGTGTGTTTTCGCTTTCCCATTCCTCCACGACTTCAACCTTTCCTGAAATGTGTTGGATGCTTCTGCACCAATTTAAAAATAAAGCCATTAAATTACGAATATACTAACATACCTTTCTTTTTCTTCTCGCTTTCCCGTTTTTGTACTGTTTGTTTGTCTTCCCTTACTAACTAACCGGCTATACGCTGCCACACGTCAAAACTACTCTGGACCACCAAACAGCCTAAAGAAGTGTAGCACGATAACAGAAATGAGTTCAACCGTATTCGCACTTATTCTTATTGTACATGATGGAGTGAAACCGTCATACGAAGAGCATCCATTGCACGTATAAGAGCTACGTGGTACGCTACAAAAAGACTAACGAGCGAAAGTGAATGAGAAAGGGGTACATACGAGCATAGTAAAGCAAAGCAAAGATAAGAATACATAATACTGAACTTCTTCTCATCCTCCAACAACACAAGAGCAAAAACTTACAGTATATATGTTCTCGCGCCTAAAGCGACCCGAGGTATGGGCGTATTTGACTTCAATGCGAAACTATTTAAAGAAAAAAAAAGAAATAAATAATACAAGAAAACATATGCAACAAAAGGACTAATGAACACACGCGTGCGAATAAGATGTTAATATAATATAACAAATTATACACACCACACCAAATGTATATCGGTAACGAGGGTGGTGATATATTGAAATTAAACAAACATGAAACAAAGAACACGAGCAGCATCATAACGATATTTCGTTGGCCGCGGGAGAGCAGCAAGCCACACACATACACACGGACACACTCGTACACACAACAGTCACAGACAACACACACACACACAAA
>JXWZ01004549.1:0-12318 GCA_000956215.1 Anopheles farauti No. 4 | reverse complement strand
CTCTGTTTTGCGGCACGCTAGACATTAGACAGACACGTCAAAAGGTGACACAGTGCGATAAGGATGCTTTTGTTGGCGAATATATGGGCACTCGGTGTGCGTGCGGGGGTTTTTTTATTTTGTATCTTTTCTCTCGACAAACTTGACAAACCGAAACAAACTGAACCCAGAATCGGAAAACCCCTTTTCGAGCTACCTTTCGGGTTACGCTGCCACCCGAAATAATTCTTTGCTTGCACTCGCCACTCGTAGAATCACACGCGGCGCACGGGACTATCGGCACACGCTCGGAGCAGAAGACACAGACGACGCGCTTTCGGTGCGAAACCCGCACGCCACACACCGGACGGAAGGCTTACGAAAAACTAAACGCTCGGTTGGTCTCCGGTCGGGTCCAGAGGCGGCATCGTCTGCTTCTGCTGCAGCAGCAGCAGCGTGCGGTCGGGTTCGGGAACACCCGAACGCGTTCGCTCTCCCACGTTCGGGTCGTGCTCGGGCGACTGCGGGAGCGCTCTACGGGAGCGCCCGTAGCTTTTAATATTTTGTTTACTGATTATCACATTTTATCTTAAGTAAGAACAAAACAGTTTTCCTGTTTTGGTCAAGAGACATTTCATAATAGATCTAAACATACCTTAAAAGTAGGTTTATTCCTACCACTCTGAAACCTTTGTTCAGTCCTTCGATTATGCTTCAATTAGAGCGCTCTTTGTTCACCAAAAAATATTAGTATAGGTATATTGTTATTTATTTTCCCTAAGAAAAAACAAATTTTTTATCAAATTTAATAGATTAATGATACGTTAATCCACCTCTTCGATGCTCTGGGGTTTTTAAACGCTTGTATGTTTACCACAAGCTGCAAACTTTTCTTTAAAAAAGAATTAATTTAGTTAAAGTGGATTACGAATAATTCAGATGATTATTTGTTTGATATTATTTGTATGATAAGGAGTAATACAAATCTTTAACTTACTGTATTACTTAAAGACATTAGTATTTATTATTTTGTAAACGAGTCTGTTACCTGAAATTAAAAAAAAAACACATAAAAGAAACGGTCTTTAACACAATAAAGAACACATCAAAACACAGGGTTTAGCATTAAAGAAATTTAGTTGAAAACCAAACGGCGCCCACATGGAATAGAACATCAACAAATCACACAATTGTGACGTTTTATTAGTTCTATTTTTTTATCTAAATGAGACAATAATCTGAGTGTACTGTCGAGTAAAACGATGCAAGAGCTATTGTACAGGAATTAGTAGGAATTTGATCCTGGTAGCTCATTTTTCATGTACAGCAAACAATTAAAGTCTATTCCTAATGATTTATGAGATATTAATTTGAAAAAAAAAACACATGTTTGTTTATTTTTAACGAGCTCATTTGACACTTCCAGAAGAGAACAGGCAACTGCTAGAGCACTCAATCACTTTTGGTTTTTTGATAACAATGCGCACCAGTAGATATCCCCCTGCGGTCGCTCGTTCGTGCAGGATTCAGAGATAAAACCGGCGAAGTGAGATCGCTTCGAACTCACCAGCCGATGCGAATCCAACTCACTGGACGATTATGCTAAGTATTCGTGGAAGCGTACAGCATCAATTTAAAGGTTATGTACAACGTATCATAATTATCTTTCCGATTACCGTTTTGACCGTGCTGTATGGGGTTTTTTTTTTGTTGAGTAAATAAAAATAAATAAATTGAGTAGCAACGGTAGGTATTTTTGTCCATGGGTAGTGAAACGAACCGGCACGGGAAAAGATTATTTTTGTTAGTATTATCGTACTTAGCGTGTCATACGCACGAACGTCTCGTAAGAAGACCCAACCCTTCAGCACGCATCATGAGTGGAATCAAATTTCCGGCAGTTTACGTATCATCATACTCCTAGCCGTACCGACTCGCCCTCTCCGGCCTCCAGCGTGTTCCAGATAATTGCATCACATCCCGCGTGCATGCCCGTTTTTAGAATGCGTGCGTGCGTTTCGCTCGATGCGCCCCGGCCGCAAAATGGGCACAGCACAGCATCAAACAAAGCAAAACACCAGCAAAACACACGGTTTTTAATACCCTTTTTTTTTGGTTCGGTGCCTTTTTACAAGCGCGGCTGCCAAAGAGGAACGATTCTGCAGGCGAAAAACCGCTCCCTGCTGCTGGTGAGCGAACCGAAGTGAGCGGGCGCGTGAGCGAGCGAGCAAAGCGCACTCGGCAGCCGAACGCCGGAACCCGAACGTGCTGCGAACGTACGTCGCGCGACTTCGCGATCACCGTTCGGTTTCGGGAACGGGAGACGCAACGCGACGGGATCGGATGCTGGTGCGCTGGTGTGGCGAGAAAATGGGCAAAAATGGTCTGTGGTGTGTTTTGATTTTGAACCTCCCTTTGCTTCGTGAGCTCAGCAGCTCATTGTTCTAAGCTCACCGTCCCAACTCACCGATCGTCCGATGAGACAGAAAAATCCGGTCCGTAGAAAAAAAAATACACTGTTAAGGTTGATTGATTCCACCGTCGACGAAAAGGAAACAGATCACCACGGAAGCTAGTAGCTCGGTAGAGAAATAAACGCACCGTCACAGTATGAAGCCACCGTGCCGAGCTCGGTTTTGTGCCACGTGTGTTCATCACGCGCTTCCTCGCGCTGCTTAGCATCCCTTCGCACCTTTCGCGTTCGGTTCACCCGCAGGAAAACCGGACGCAGCATCCGTGGGAGCGCACGAAGCGGCTTGAAAGCGAACCCTAACGCAAACACGCCAGCCTTGGCGGCGTGGAAATTAGTCCCATCGCTAAGCAGCACCGGCATAAAGTACCGGAACGAAAACATCAACGAGAACACGTGTACCAAAGGGAGAGGGAAAGGGGAGATTTTTTTTTTACTTTATTGTTATCGTTCTTTTTTTTGTTGCTCCCTCTTCCACACAAGATGTAAGTTTTGGAGTTGCTCGCATCGGAACACGTTTCCTGTCAACGGTGGTGCTTTTTCGCGGGCGGCACGACAGCGACAACCGCGCAGAGGCAGAGAGTGTAAATAAATAACGTCTCTCACGCATTATGCCATTAAACGCACACACATCTTTTTCTCGCTCTCGCTTTCTCCGTTCCAAAAAAAAAAGTAATAACGCAACACCGCATGGAAGCGCCCGGAAGGTATGCAGCGCGCTCGACACCGAAAGCGCTTTCGCGACAATTAACCCGTTCCTCCGTACGGGCGCACGTAGAAAAAACAATTCCATCGCAATCCGAATACAAGCACAACCGTTTTTGATAACAACCTTTGGTGCTATCGTAGCGCAAGGCATCAGATGCTCGTTGTCGCAAACGACGGATCTGTTTGCTTTGCGCCGAGCGTCGATTGCAGTTTCATCGTTGCACATGTCTCAGCCCAATGTTGGTGCCACAGCTACGGGCAAGTGTCTCCTTAATTAATTACACCCGATTACCGAGGATTATCGGACTCATTTGCCATCGGCGTGCTGGTATGCGACCGTGTGTGTTTGTGCTGCAAGGCATTATTCAGCCTATTACCGATGTCCAGCTACCCGGCCCGTCTAATCAATTTACAGCCATCGATATCAGCTTGTTCCCCGGCGCAAGACCCAGCCCCGAACGCGCCCCGCGCCAATCGGTACGGTTAAAAAATTCATCCACAATTGCCGATAATAAACCAATTAATTATATCATTTATCATTCACCTGACGCACGATGACGCCGGGCCGGGACGGAAGAGGGGGGGGGAGAGAGGGCGAGAGGAGGATGACGGAAACCGACGGTGCCTTGATGGGAGCTTATTGATCAGGATAACTCGCCCGGACAGGTACCTACCGATGCTGCCGAGAAGCATGACGGAAATTGTATTATCACCGGGCTGCGACAAAGCCGCGCAAGTGATGCGGCGAAGAAAACGCGCCCCACATTCCACGCCCGTGTGCATTTCGTCGCGTCCCGCACCGGGCCGCGACGTAACACGCATCCTTTCCCGGCACGAAACGGACGCGTATGAATGTCCATTAACGAGGCGACGGGGGTGGGGGGGATTATTTATCACACCCCGGTTTCTTCCCCACCCAACCGGGCGGTGTGCGCGCCACGCGAAAGGATATCTTCGACCCCGCCCGCCGCCGGCGGGAAAAGGACCAGGAATGTGCTAATGGACTGTGTCTTTGCTGGACGCCGGTGCGGCCGTGCGGGTGTTTGCAAAACAACTGCGACGTGAACAGGGCCGCAGGCTCGACGGCCATCCTTAATTGAGCGGAACGAAAGGTGGCTCGATGGAGTGCGTTTGTCAGCGCTTTGTTTGGATTTCGCCAGGTTATTATTATTATTTTTTTTATCGTCATTGCTTTACCAGCCAATAAAACATAATTCATTGGATAGTAAACAATAAATCACTCTTTCCATAGTTGCTACTCGAGGAAAAAAAGGCGTTAATAAAGAATTGTGTACCGCGCATTGCATACTCCGTATCGGCACAGTTTGACGTAATCCGCCTAAAGCTATGCAACTCGCAATTGTCACAACCACTCTAACTCTAACAGCGTGTTATTCAATCGTTACATCATCAAAGCTAACATGTATCATAATTATTAACGTATTTACGGTATCTCCCCCTCCATCGTAATGCAAAACTTCACACGTTTGTACATGAAATCGTGCGATAACTATTTATTGGTATCGGCAATGAAGCGTTCATTTCAACATTACTCCGATCGGGAATGATTTTTTTCCGTTCATAATCCGTTTTTTTATTTTATCGCATTTTGTGTGAAATATTTCAAGCGTTGATGTATAATAAAAAAAAGAAGAAAATTGTAGTTCATGAAAATGAACGTGTAATGACCCGTTACCAGCGGTAATGAACAAGAGAATGATAACAAAATAAACTTTTATAAATGGTTCGTTTTTTTATCTTTTTTTCACCCTGAAAGTATGCAATCTTTACTAAAAATCGTTCCGTGTGCGTTTTCAATGCATTATTTGCTCAATACGAACACAAAAATAAAACCAATCAATGTCATGGTTTGGCGCACACGGCCGAAACACAACGCCAAAACGTTTCGCTGCTCAGCTTTGCCGTTTGTGTTTGTTTCATTTTCTTGGCAAACATAAATACAATTACAGCGCATCGCACTCCAGGTCGGCAACAGTCTTTTAATTATTGTGCACTGATGCTGAACTACTCGCGACCAATAAGCCGGTAACGGATTATTACACCAACCGTGTCGCTGCCTCTCTCTCTCCCTCTCTCTCTCTCTCTCTCTCTTTGCCCAGGATAATTGCACACCTCCTCCCGGTTTCGACACCATTTAGCAGTTGCACTTGTAATCCCGTGACGCCCGGAGCATGCCGCGGCTCGTTGAGCACCGAACAAGTGGCAGCTAAACACAGTGTTGCCAGTGTTAACTTATTTGCCACTCACACGTTCATCGCACGTTCACTCTCGTGCTCGTGGTGCACTGGACCGTACGGCCGCGCCAGCCCGATGAACCACGGGCGACACCCAGCGAACGCGGGGCAGAAACAACCCCGAACCAGCGGAAAAAGAAGACGGCGACTAAAGCGCTAATATTCAAACAACAACAACAAAAATTAAAAAACAAAAAAAAAACACCCTCCGATCAGGGGCGGGCCGGCGGCAAACACCGCGGGGCGGGTGGGGGGGAAAGTTTTCCCGTGCGGGCAAACAACCTCGCGCGGAGAAAATAAAGCTCCGGGCGCCTCGGGCGGCGGACCAACGGTGGCGAAAAGGAAAAGGGACGGAAGAAAGAAAACACAACGACACCGTGAATACTTGTTTTAAACGCCCTCCCGCCGCCTGCAGCCCACCCACCGATTATGTATTCCTCGCTCGTATGCTGCGAGCCGTTTTGTGCCCTTTTTTTTCTAACACCCCTCACCGTCTCCCCCCCCCCACCCTCCTTTGGTGGTGGCTTTTGCGGTGGCGAGAGGAATGGTGTTAGTGGCTTTCTCGCGTGCGGTGCTTTTTTTTCTTCTTTTCGTTTGCTTTTATTTGTTGTTTTGTTTCGGTCACAACATCCATCGATTGCATTATGGATATTGGCGTTATGTTTGGTGGATTTTGTTTCTTAAACCTAATGGCCCGATACCGGGGCAGTGGGGGAGCGGGGGAGCGATCGGGTTTCTCCGACCGCAGGCGAACGGGGCAAGATAAATTATCCACGGTCGATTATCGTCCCACTAGGTGATCCACCTTTAAGCTGGGATGCTAACACTTGCCGCATGCCGATTTGCCCATATCCTCACCATATCCGGTCACGTTTCCGGTTGGAAGATATTCGACGACTGTCCGCATGTTCTACGAAAGTTTCAAAAAATGAAGTGCGAACAATTTCAAAACAATGTATTATTCCTATTTATTTATTTTTTATTTATTCATATTTTTATTTTTCATTTTATTCCAACTTCAGTCGAATGTGAAATGCTAATACCAGCGTGATTTAGATTTTTGTTCGTTTTTCAATATTCACCATCCTACTTGCAGAAATCGCACTGAACGAGCGGCGAGAATTGTGATATTTTATGCGCTTAAACCTGCTCCCACGATGAACAGTTTGTTTACAATTCATCCGTTCATTTTCAATTTATTATACAATTCATTTCTAAACAAACGTTTTGCTGTTCATTAAATACGCGAAATTACTAATATAATATTGCTACCCAATTATTCAAAACTCCTTGCCAAACACTATTGCGTGGTATTTTATTACAAAAAAAAAATAAAATAAACTCCTCAGGAAAAATATCTTTTAATACGGCCTAACATATGTTTAATAAACCGTAAAAAGCTCGAGAGTCTCCTCAAAGTGTGCTGAGACGGTGGTTGAAGTAGAAAAAAGGCCAAAAACCGTCCTGGTCCTGCGCTGCCGTGACACGAGCGTATGATGATAGTTGCCGGAAATAAGAATTTCTGTCGCTATCACATTCTTGATGCGATTGTGGAATAAGAATGTACTTACACCACCACTACCACCCGTTTCGCTGGTATTTTTTTTTTTTTTTTTTTTTGCAGCCCCAGCCTCAAAGTCATTCGAGAGTGCCTTCGTTATCTCCTTCTTACTTTCTCCGTCGTTCGATAGGTAGCCTTTTTTCGTTTTTGCCTGTTCTCTCTTTCCCGTTCAAAATTATGGCCGATATCGCGCTGTCACCAATACCTTCAGCAGCTTCCTGCACGTGGCACTGCGCGTGGGAGGCTTCGGGCTCGCCACCGCCGGCACCGCATATTAGTATCGATGTTTCACGGAAAAATAGAAGTGCCCACGACCCACGGCCCCCGGTTCCGGTACGGTCGATAAAGATCTGCGCCTCGGCGATAGCTAATAGCTTTACGGTGGAAAGTCAGCGAAAGACGGGATCTCCGGTACGTACTAGACACTCTGGGCAAGGTGCGTTTTTTTTCTTCTTCTTTTGTTACTCTACCTCCTCTCTCTCTCTTTCTCCTGTCTTTCACACGCGGGAGGACTTTTTGCAGTTGAAAAGGTTCGTTTTTTTTTTGTTGCGTACCAAAAGCCAAGAGCATTGTTTGCCGGCGGAAAATCAGAGCACTCGAAAATAACACAAAAAAAAACACACACACACACACACACACACCGTGTGGAACAGTAAACGGGCCAGATTAGTGTACGTTTCGGGGTCTTTTGGGGTGGCCATATTTATATAAAGAAAGCGTGTGTTTTTTTTTCTTTTTCGTTCTTCCTTTTCGGCTCACTTCGCTCGTTGTCCATTCCGCTCACGATCACGCGCGTCCTGTCTGGTGTGGGTTTTTTTTTTTTTTTAAAGACCTTTACCGGGGCGAAATCTTGCGAAACGGACTTACTAAACTAATTTCCGCTGGTGTGAACACACAATCGAAACAGCCGGGTCGGGCACTTTACAGGAAAGAAAAACACCCGGCACCGAACAGCTCCGTTCGCGAGACCGGACTTTTATTCTCGGGCGAAGTTTTCCTTCGCTTACCGGAACAACGGCAGAACGCTAATCCGTGGCCGTTAATGGTGTGGCGTGTGCTGAAAACCCGCCGCTCGGGGAAATCTTCCCACGGCAGGGGGGAAGGGTGGTATAACGAGCAGGTACGCGTACCTGTGCAGCGTGCTGCATACGTTTCAGGGGCGTACGCTGGGCGACGCCACTGTTGCAGCGGCAGCGCAAAGCAAAGCGGCAGGCACCACGCCGTACAAGCAAAGGCGCCTGTCAAAAACTCAATTTCGCCCGCAAAGCAACCAGATGGAGCTATTTTTGCTGACAGATCGCAACAAAAAAAAAAAACACTGTTTCTATCTGTGTGAGTGGGGAAGCGCAGACACACTGTTGAATCTTCCAACCGTCTTGCTGGTAGCGGCCGGAAGGTGTCAGCGGCCGCCTCGCCGGCAATTATGGGCCATAAGTTGCTAGAAGCATTTTCGGAAGGCCCTAATCCGGCCGTTTCTCCAGTCGCCCGGCTCGGTTTCGACAGTATTTGCCGGTGCTGCCGGTGTGCGTTCAAAGTGTGCTGGCTTTTCTACCCTGGGGCGGGGGGTTTTCATCATCTGCACGAAACCGAAACTCGGCTACCAGGTGGGGGCAGACCAGCTGATAAAGTGAGGCCCGCCCTCATCCGCACCGACCGAAAACTTCACATTCATCGGACGCAATTAGACGCCACAATCGGTTGCAGCTGCCAGGTGGAGCACGGCCCCGGAAGTCGCTAGAAAGCAGCGCCGGGAACGAAGGGGAAGGGGGGGGAAGGGTCCGGGAGGGGGCTTCGTAAATTTTGTCAATTGCGAACCAGATTGCGTTGCGGTACCGGGAAACGACTCTGTATCGACTTCGTTGCCCGAGTCGTTGAGCGTCTTCGGACAGCCGGCCGTGGAGAGGACGACGGGGAGGGTCAACTGCCAGTATCAACTAGGGATGGGGAAGGAGAGGAGGGTGGAGGTGAAGTGGGGGGATAGAGTGAAGCCACCCAAAATGCAGCTCGTATGATTGGATCTGTTTTTCCGTGAACGAATTGGGTGCTCGAGTCTGAAAGGCACAAGTTTGGGCAGGTTCGGAACATTTTGGCCCGACTTTGCCCGGCTAACCTCTACCGGAGCACCTTACCCGCCGGGCAAACCGTCGGTCGTTGCTCAACCCGTCGCCCATCCAATCAGCGATGACGCTCATCGACGTCGCACGAGGCGGCCCGCCGTGTTATGGTCGTACGATCTAAACAAATACTGCGCTTTTCATATCGAAATGATTGTGCGGAGAACGCTGGCAACCCGGGCATGTGTGCGATTCCCTTTCCCCGTAACACGCTGTTGGACGCCGGCGAAAGGCTTTGTTACATTCGTCTGGTTCGATTTTTCTTTTATTGTCTTGTATACCTCGTGGCTACATCGCAGGTACGTTCCGCAGATCGAAACCGACGCTAGCCCGGGCACGTTGAGCGTTTTACTTCCCCGTGGAGAACGAAACACACGCGAGCGTGCTTTACTGGAAACGGGTGGCTGGTTCCGCATTTCGTTGTAGCTTGTTCTAATGTGAACGCGATTCCCGTCTTCGATTCCGAATATGCATGATTATGGTAATGCAGGTGGAAAGCGAACTAGAAGAAATGTCCGTAAGCGCCCGTACTTCAAATGGACGTAGGAGCTCGTCAAAACGGTTCGCTTTGTTCATGCCGCCCGTCAACCGGGCTCTGCATGACAGATTGTACTTGAAATCTGGCTTGAATAACAAATCGATAAACAACATGGGCAATAATTTCCGTGCAAACAAACACGACGTTGCGGATATCAGGATGTTTTGCAGCTACCAGTGTTTGTTCTTCTCCAGATTAAAGTTTTATTTATTCTTTCATTAATGTAATCTCTCTCCAAACAAATGATTGTTTACGGTATTAACGAAAACACATAGCTGTCAGATGAGGTGAAGAAAATTGTGGTAAGATTTTGATAATCTCTTTAATTGCGCTTAGTACTCTTTGCCTGTCAGCAATCGATGGCAGCGGATTAGAGGTTGGATTAGAACATCAAAGTCAAGCTTCTAGAGTTTGGCGAAGTCAGACAAGCCGAGGAAGATGTGAAAATAATTGATGATAATTTTTTCGCCATTATCAGTCTGGAGAGACCTAGCAAAGCACAAAACCAACCAGGTTTGCGATTGATAAGTGGATCAAGCGCTGTGGAACTAGCTCGTGCAGTAGAATCTGCCGTGTAACGACCAAAAGCTACAATCTTTACACGCGCCCGTTCCTCTTCGGTAGCATTTGCGTAAATCGTCAACTACAAAAGCCGCACACCAGCGCAGCGTGGCCGATCCGAAAGACGCATGTGGAGGTGTAGTTTGCGTTTGGGAGAGGGGAACGAACGAACGAACGGCAGGCTAAAGCGAACCCGTAAGCGCAGGTAACGTTCGCTTGCGCGTGTGGTGAGGGAGAAAGGGAGACCGGCAACAGTGTGTGCGTGTGTGGCTGAGCCACGGCGAGCGCCTCGTGTTCGGGTACCTGCCTGCAGGAGTAGGGGCATCCCGGAAACCCGTTTTGTTGTGGTGGTGGTGGTGGTGGGGGGCTGGTGGAGGTGCGATAGAAATGTCAAAACTTGGCTGTGGCGGACGAAGTTGTGCAAAAAACGGAATGACACTGAGAATAAATCGCCTCGCCAAGGTGATTTTAAATGGCGCGGGGAGAGGGGGGAAGGGGGGGAGGCGGAGAGCCGGCCGGTGGTTCTCCTCCGGCATGCTCCACCAACGAAGTTAGCCAGCCGGACGCCTTTCTATTGTGCCGAGCAGCTTCTCGGTTTCTTTCTCTTCTGTCTTCGAACCACTTCTCCACTGGACGTACTCGCTCCGGATATTGGCTGCTTCTTCTCTCTCTCTCTATCTATCTCTCTATCTATCTCTTGCTCACATTGTTCGTCTCTCGTTCGTGCCTGGCGTCGGAGTACGTGTGCGAGTGTGTGCGTGAGTAGGTAACGGAATGGGCTGACTTGACGCACCTCAAAGACCCCTGCGATGCGAACCGTGTGACCCCCAGGCCCCAAGGTGCCAGTCCGGATCCGAACGCTATCGAGACTGGTAGCAACCGAGCAGCAGCGGCAGCAGCTCCATCCATCCCAGAAACCGAACCGTGGATCACCTGGACGGTGTTCCCACCGTGCGATCTCCAATCAACCACATCCATAGTCAAGATCCCGGGCTCCCGGTGCGCGCGCGCGTCCGAACCAGGCAGGTCTGCCCGCGTTAGAGTAGCTCGTTCCGTTGCGGCTGCGTGATCCGATGCGTGCCGAACCGGTCCCGTACGTGGCGAACCTGGTGTAGTGTCGTTTGTGCGTGCCGTGGTGCCTTGTGCTGTGATATCCAGGAGTTCCCGAGTTCGCATCCGTCCAGCAGCAGCAGCAGCAGCAGCAGCAGCGAGCGATAGCAGCACGCCGACGACCCATTCGCGGAGCAAGATGCGAGCCGTCACCGTGGCTCTTTTTGGAGCCGCCGTGTGCTTAGTAAACGGTAAATGGCAAATTCTCTTACTTCCACCTAGTGCGCAGACTTCGGCGCAAACCCTGATCCGGAAACCAGCGCCCGAGTGCGACGCTGACGGTTAGACCGTTTTCGCGGCGGTTTGACATTCACTTTCCTAGCGAGAGGCTCGCGCCTCGCGCGTGGCCTTCAAAGGGGTTTCGAATTCCTGGAACGGTGTGCGGAATGCGTGCGTGTAGCACCGCAGCCTCAGCCTGGACACGTCCAACTTCCGTCCGCGTCTCCGACACCGGATGCCATTGTTTTTTGTTTTTTGTTACTTTTGTTTTTGCCGAGCTAAAATGGCGAACGGTTCCGCCTGACGGCGCCCACGGCCGTACCCTGTCACTAGGCCACGTTTTTGCTTGCCTCCGCCCGCCAAGCCTCAGGTCCCGCTGGTCGCAGGCGGTACCGAGCGGGGGCAATCATGTCCGGCAACGCTTCCTTCCCGGAACGGTGCGCCATTTGCGAAACTTTTATTGCCATTTCCTGCCGTGCAGGCCATTATCGCCGCCCGCCATATTGTATTGTTCGCGGCTGCAACTTTCTTCCGCGCCGCCGTTCGGTTCGCTTTCTCGCGTCGAAATTTCACCGAAACCCAGCAAACGGGACGCCTTCTGGGTCGATCGCGTCGGCCGTTCACGTAACGCCGTAACGCGAGCCTCCGGACCTGGAGTTGGAGGTGGAACACACACACACACACACACACACGCGCGCACACACCATGCACGCCCCGGTGTCCGAACTCTCGGAGACTTGCATCACCAAACAGCCGCCGCCATTAGCCGCCAACCCTCGAGGTCCGGCAGAAACACACAAACA